>OMNM01063709.1:4156-21546 GCA_900302745.1 Parablennius parvicornis | reverse complement strand
TCTGACTAATTAAAATCTGCTGAGCTTTTCCTCCATGACTTGCTGGATGCATGTATGAGAACATATATATGTGTGTGTGAGAGTGAGAGGAGGTATGTGGAAGCTCCTGAGGGGCCCACATAAAGGTATTAGTCACATGGGAACCCTCTCCGTGCCCTGTGGTGGAGGAGGGGGTATTGAGGGGCACTGGGGTGGGGTTAATCCCCATTCACCCCGTTCTTCACTGAGCCTGGCCGGGCACAATGAGCCCTGCCCGCCTCCCCCTACGTCTCCACTGTGACCTCTGACCCGCCGTTCATGGCTGCTGTCCCTGGCGCCTTTATGCCTCCCCCCTGTTATTATCTGCAATATTTACTCCTTTTGATTTCTCTGCTGGCCGTTGCCGTCACCCACACAGCTCTTCTGACTGACTTGAGAACTGGAGTGCTCTCCTTCTTCTCCCAGCGGCTCCTTTAAAACCAACAGCAAACACCACCTGAAGTGGAAGTGTCAGCACACACCCACTAATTCATGACTTTTTAATCCATTCAACGTGGACGAAGCCAAGAGGTCCTGCTCTTGTTTGAAATAAAAAATCCTTCTAAACAATTAGACAAGATAAATACATTTACACTGGCGTCATTGAGCGGAAATAAGATACGGGAGGAAATACCATCAGAAACCCGTGAAATAAAAGGTGAAATGTCTTTTTGGTGTGAAGATTATCTTTGTCGGAATAGTAACAACATACTGTATATATACCTCCAAAGAAAAATACAATGTCATGTTCCTTCTTAGTAACTACTACTAATGATGATAATCAGTTCATTCTATTCAGTTCAAAATAACAAATGTACAAAAACCTAGAAAACATAACTTTTTCATTCATAAAATTCAGATAAAAATAACTATTTCAATATTTAGAATAAATACACCACTCAGTCATTTCGAGAAGAAAATTGATTGACCTGCTGCAGGCACATGAGCATGTCTCCTTCATAAGTGACTCTTTGTTGCCATCTGCTGGCTTTGGACTGCAGTATATTCATTTTCCTCTTTTTTTACAACTTATTAGGGCAAAATGATCAAGAGTGAAATGACAGTGAGAAGCGAGTGTTCAATGCGGTCGTCATTTAGGTCCTCAGTCGGTACCAAGTAGTTAACCAGGCTGCATTAAGGTGAAAAATCTACCAGACAATTTAAATCAGTGGTCATGGATGAGCAGGTTAATGTCATTTTACCGTTTTATTGTATTTCTATCAGGTTACCAGGCAGCAATTTAACAAAGTGACAGTGCTCTATATAAAGGTTTGACTGATGTGGTGGGAAAAAAAAAGTGGATTTGGGTCAGTGGTGGTCTAAAATTTTTTAAAAGGTTTGGAAATCAGCGCTGCAGAATATAAAGCATTCTTAAAAAAACATTTAAATCTCAGAGGCAGTGTAGAGAAATATTTCAAATTCCTGGTCTCTGTGGCATTTTTGTATAAAATCTAGCTTCAAGATGTTTGACACCAGAATCAGCAGACAACAAGGCTCAATGTGAAAACATGTATCGTGAGACCAACTGAAAACAGAGCTCTGTTTCATGAATGCAAAGGTCAATTACCATTAAGGAAACCCACATTTCTGCGGAGAGAACATGCAAACTCCACACAGAAAGGTCGCGCCAACCACTTTTCCATCAAGATAAACTATCGTAATTGAAAAAAGCAACAACTAAATATTCACAAATAATATTCAGAATGAATAAGCAATGTAGACAAAAGCACTCAAAGATTTTTTTAAATACTTTAATTCAGTCATTAAAACATAATAGGATAAAATTCTAAAATCTGAACTTGTATAAAATTTCTTCAGGTCTCTCTCGTCATCTCACATGAGTGGACAACGCAAACCATCCTTCTCGTCTCTGCCGGTCCATCTACGAAAGATAGATGAAGAACGTTAGGGAGGACAGATCAGTGTAGATCAAGCACATGTTTCGTATTTACAGTTCATATTTGGAGGGGTCACCTGTGTTTTGCCTTCCCTCTTTTGTCCCCCAAAACTGTGAGAAGACAACTCAGATCCAGCACTTCTGCAACAACAATGTATCATGTTAAACATTCTCTCTTTTTGAAAAACTTTTTTTCTCCAAATTTCTTTCATGATGTACATCGACTCACCGTCTCTCTGACTGAATGTCCTGTTCAGGAAGCAGAAGTGACGCCTCGACGCTGCCGTCTCCACCTGGAGAGGACGAGACGTACAGACTTTTTAACAGACCTGTGTGGTCAGCCTGACACGACGAGCTGCTTCTACCTGCCGTACCGGCTGCGTGTGGACTGAAGTCGGACGGAGGGATGGGGGAGACGGACGGAGACACTTTGATTGAGACGCTTTGCTTTTGTTGCTCGATGAGATCCAGCAGCCGGCCCCTGGCTGCTGCGCTCTGCCTGTTCAAGTCCAGCAGCCGCTGCTCCACGCTGTCGACGGTGACGTGAGGTGCATTTCCCTGTGTAAAAAAACAAACAAATAAAGACAAAACAGATGAACTAAACCTGCTGACCTAAACCTGAAAAACACCTGAAATTCTAGTTCAGAGATCACAAATACATATCAAACCTCACCTGTGGAGTCAGCGGCTCTTCTTCAGGAGACACAGACCTTCTGGTCTCCCCAGCACTCCGAGATGCGACTCTCCCCGTGCTGCTGGAGCTCCTCCTCTTCTGCTCGCTGCTGCTGATTGATCCTCCCACGTCTGAACCGATGCCTCGGCCGAACTGAGCTCTGATCACCTCGTTCTGTCTGCCCTGCTGCGTGATCTCAGCCAGCATCGCCTCCAGCGAGAGCGGCGCGCGAAGAGGGTCTGAAGACCGCGACAGTGAGGAGGCGGAGGGAAGTCTGGTGAGTTGGAGGCTGTTAAGACTCGAGGTTGAGCCGTGAGCCTGAGCGTCCACACTGTGATGTAGTCGAGTCAGAGGAGGAAGCTGCTGCTGCTGCACTGGATTAGTCACTGTGGGGGGGGGGGTTAATAGCCGTGACAAAAGAGAATCACATTGAAAGGGAGAGATGGATAATGATTGAAATAGCCGAGAAAACAACCTGGATTACTTTGCCATTTATCACTCTGGCAAGGTGGAGAAAGCTGGACGGCGGGAGAAACTAAAACTTGTGGATGTTTGGGAACTTGCTCAGCAGCAGGTGCAGATTGACACACTGTGAAAATAGTGTTTTGAAAATAAATTGCAATGCCATACAGTTTCCATTCACAGGCAGAGGTATAAAGACTTACAGGAACCTGTGTCGCTAACATAGGAGACTTGGGACATGCCTCCGTGTTCACCGAGGAGTCCGAGCCCTCCCATCACCAACACCATCGAGTCCAACTTCTGCTCCAGCTCGGATGTCTGCTGCTGCAACTCTGCCTGAAAGGCACCGCCGACACATTGGAAAAGAGTAAAACCCTCAAAATCGCACACACCAGTACAATGAAATCTGCAGAAAGAAAAAGTTGAGTCTCACCCGCAGGGAAGCAGCTTCTTCTCTCAGAGTCATCGTCTCAGCTGTGAGCGCGTCAATCAGTCCTCTCTGCTCGCTGACATCCTGCTCTAGTCTTCTTCTCTCTTCAGACTCCTTCCGACTTTCATCTTCCCTCTAACACAAAGCAGGCAGATCACTTATTAATAATTCCCATGCCCTTCCCGAGCATACTGGAGATTCATTATAGATGAAATCCCAATTTAAAAAAAGCCTTTTTGAAACTTTGCATAAAACAAGTAGCTAGAACTCTGACGGATCACAATTTGTCGGTACCTGTTTCAGAAGGTGTACTAAACGTCCCAGCGTGGAGACCAACGCCACGGAGAATCCAGTGAGGCCCTGTGTTCTGTGCTGCTTCGGGCTCTGCGCCGACGCCGTGTCTGGACTCAGCGAATCCAAGTCTGCTTCCACCTGACCGAGCAATGCCTGCAGCAGACCCAGACCGGACTGATCCCCACCAGCAGACGCAGCAGAGGAGCCATTCAGCACTGAACTATGAGAAACACAGTTCCTGCTCCTGTGACTGGTGATCTTTTCTGAGAAAAAAATAAACACACAAATTGACACCTCAAATTGAGTATTTAATTCTGCAGGAAATCTGCCCTTTCTCCAATACTACCTGTTTGGTTGAGAAGTTCAGGATTTAGAACTTGAGAAACCAGAGATGAGGTTTCATCCCTGCTGTCCTCTGATTTATCGGTTCTGTTGCGCACACGCTGAACAGCCACCGTGGCATTGAGAGCTGAAATAAGGGTGGATGATTTAGTATTTCTTCTTGATATAAGGATCATTGCTTCTTGAGTATTAATGTGATCAGAACAGCTAAATCTATTACACCTGCTTGGTCTGGGATTCTGCTGGAGGAGGGAGTCACGGAGACATCGTTTCTATCACCTCGGTGATAGCTGGAATGTTGGACTATCTGTTGTTGTGCAACTCGATCCCGAGACCGTCCCTTTATTTTACGCAAATTAACACTGCGAAAAAACAAAAACAAAAAAGCCACAGTGACAGCAGCTTGTCATTGTCATCATGTCTGTTTTAGAACGATTCATACCTTCGGACTACATGACATCCTGGACTGTCAGAAGGATGAGCATCTTTGAGGTTGACTTCATTTAGAGCCTAAAAACAATTGTTTTAAACATGTTAACATCTATCAAACAAGGCAATCCGCATACAAGAGTCAACAATGACAATACAGGCACCTCTTGGTCCATCATAGACTGGCTGAGAAGAGATAGTTGCGTTGGAGGATCTGGTCTCTGGAGGACAGGCAGTTCTGAGTCAGAGTCACAGTCTGGAGCAACAGTCACGCTGGGATGTCCTGTGAAAACAGGCCGAGTGGATACAATCTTAGCAGTGAACAACAGCAGTACATCAACGTTAATAATCACTGCAACATGCAGGTGTGATACCAGTTTGTCTGCGTGGTGCATCTCCAAATATGTCCTTGACCACAGCCATGGCTCGGTCGGACCGGGCCAACACGTCTTGCAGCAGCAGCTGATCCGAGAAAACCTGTTGCAACACACCGCCGTGTGTGAGAAATGATTAAACTGGACAAGTTTAGATCCAGCAACAGTCGAGACAACGATGTAAAGAAGCATAACACAAACATACACACACACACACACACCTCTCTGATGATGCTGAGGCTGGCCCGGTCCAAGTGCACAGGACTCCCACCATGTCGGAGATGGCGCTTCAGGGCTTTCTCTTTCAGCTCCCACTGAGCTGCTGCCTGGTTGTGGGACTTGTGGATCTCATGCCGGTGGTTCTACAGTAAAAGAGAGAGTTATTAGAGAAGCATGTGTATGCTAGAAAATAACATCTGATCCATTTTGGAAGTACAGCTGTCACAGTTTTGTTTCTGTGTGTAATAATTGCTCAGGTGTTGTTATAATGTATAATATAAAATCAAGTATTACATGTTGCATAGAACATTTCCTAAAAAAGAATCAAACAAACAACAAGCACATCATTAAAGACCTTACCAGCTCTGTGGGTGTCAGCTTGTGCACAGACAAATCATTAACGGTGCTCTGAAACAAAATGAAAAAGAGTGAGACAAAAACAGTTTTAGTAAATGACCCCAACCTGCCTGTTAAAAAGAGGATGTGTTAGATGTGAGTGTGTGACTGTCTATAAGTCAGTGTTTGTCCTGTGATGTCTATCTTCGTCCAGTTTTCTGCTACTCTGAATTAGATAAGATAATATTGAAGATGGAAGGATTTTCTCTATATTTATTGAAATAATTGACACAGTAAGATAATTCTGTTTTTTTGGACAATTTTGTTCTGATTAACATCATGTATACTTTTAGTTAGGATTTTATAAATCACAAATAGAAGTACCTTGCAACTTTTCATCAAAAATAATTCTACAAAGTATTGCTGTATCATTTTGGTTGACAAAGCCCAGGTTTACATAGAGAGGTTGAATGCAAGACAATCCCCCCAAAAAAGCTCCAAACACAATGCTTTCTTCGCCGTTTTTGTGTTTAGATGTGAATAATATTTCCTCAACAATCAGCATATGTTTTTATAATTTTATGAGTTCTGTTTACTTTTTGCTGATCACTGTTTGTGGTTTGGTGCAAATTTTTTTTTACAAATTCTGTTCTACACTAGATATGTAAACCTATGGTTATCTACAATACACCGATTTACCCTGATAGGCACAAACACCCATCATGTTGCACAGAGCCATCACACAATGATAAATTGATGTTACTTAGACTAAGTTCAGCTGGAGCAGGAGTGTCTGGCTGGTCGAAATCCCCAAAAGTTCAAATAACAGCATGATCCAGTGTTGATTTAACACTATGTGAATGTCAAGCATGCACAAGGAAAGAGCCATCTGGCTCTTCATGTGATATGTTTTTGCTGGGGTCATGCAGAACATAAATAAACACTTTGCACCTGGCTGTGTTCATGTCCAGATAGTCATTGCTGTTTGTGTAAACTGATTCTTTACTTATGATGCGCAGCAATGTGCTGTAATGCTACAGTCCATGTGAAAATAGAGAGGTGCGGTACGGTTGCAAAGTTGTTGTTTGCAACAGGGACAAGGAGGAGGTCATAGTTTCCTGGTTTCTTTTCCAGTGGGTGAAATAATACCCGTCAGTACTCACCACCCACTCTCTTTTGGTCGATGCTGCTTTCTTTGGGCGAACAGGCCTTTTCCCTTTGCTGTGCTGCTGTGGACGCCCCACCCTGGCAAACGACATCTTTTCACACAGACAACAAGTCAATCCTCGGGCGCCTGTCGTGTAGTATTGTTTAGTAAGATGACTAGTTCTCGCATAATATCAAATATGTCTCCGATGGAGGAGAAAATGTCAATCTGAGTGACTTCACTGAACTCTAAATAGCAATTTTCACGAACGATAGCAAAACTGCAGTTACAGTCAGTTTAAAACGGAGTTCACACCTACGTTTAAAAGCACAGAGCAGCGGCTCGTAACAAAAACAAACAAAAAATAAAATACCGGCTAAAGCATTTAAGAGTCCACTCGTTTACAGTTTGCTGTGTGACAACTTTTCAACAGTTGCGCGCCACTTCCTGTGGCGTTGCCACTGACAACACTAAACAGCGGTGCATCATGGGAAATGAAGTCATGTAAGTGTTCATTCAAAAATGCATTACAGTGACTACACAAGTAAATATTCAAATGTTTCTCTTCTTTTTTTGAATCAGTTCGGTATAATAGTAGTGCTCTGGGTAGGGTTAAACTGTATGTTTGGAGCTGAGAACTGGGTTTGTTGCCAGTTGGGAAGGACACATCTCCCAGTTTGCAGCGCTCACATAACAAACAAGCAACATGGCTGCCTCCTGCAGTACATTGCAGTACAGAAGAGAGGTTTACAACCAAACACACAAACTGAGAAAATAATAAAATGAAGCTCAGAGGGTACACCTTTATTTTCAGACTAAATGAATGCATATTGTCAGTGAGAGTGCACTTCTTAACTTTCACCGGAAGCGCCGCAATGTAGAATGACGTCAGAACCAATACTCCGATTTACCCATACATTATAAATACACGTCTATGGATTTACCCAGCAGTAAACTTTCAGTTTATATATATATTTACAAGTATGACGTGGGAAACTTACATCTTGACAGTGTTAAAATCTATATTTCCCAGTAGAAAGTGGGACCGTTCCCATATCAGTAACAGTATTTACTGTTACCGATGGTGTTACTAACACCATTTTTAAATGATCTTCATATTATTTTTGCTCACTGTCATTTAATTCTTTTTCTATCATTTGGTTTCATATTTGATTTTTAAATAGTTTTTCTCAACTTCATTGCATTTCTGCATTATTGTTTTAATCATTTCACATCAACCTTGTCTGCTGGCAGGTTTACCAATTCACCACTGGAATTATCTCCAACCCCCAAACAAGAGGATGCGAAACAAGCAATACGGATTTTTTTTTTTACCAAGTTTTAATTCACCTTTGTTCTTTTAAGTGGTTTGTATTTCAGCTCTCCAAATTTTTAAAGGTGTTTTTTTTTTTTTTTTTTGATAAATACATGTCAATTATCAATGTACGTGTTTATTTACGCGTTTGATATTGAAGTAACTAGGTCTGATGAACTGAACGGGCAGAATTGAAACTTTAACCTGTAAAATACATATTGTGTAGTTATTCTGAAAGAAGACCCAGCGTTTTGGACTCATTCCAAAATTACAAAATGTCAAGCGGTGTGGACTGGAGGGAAGTCAAGCATGTTTTCACATGTACTGAACAATATCTGGTTCCCTTTGAAGCATAACAAAACAATAATTCAACAGTTGTTTGCCCGTGTCCAGTAAGTGCTGGTTGTTTTTATTGAAACTGTTAAATATCTGAACCCAATCTGCCTGAAAACTGGAATAGTGGAAATTTACTTCCACTGACATCCTGATTATACACTCTCCCTTTTAAAACATAATGACATAGCCATACATTGATGAAATGATGCCTGTTGATGAGACAACAGTCCTGTGCAAGCTTTCCACAACTGTTAGATATGATAAATACATGACATTTAAGTGATTGTAGTGGTGCAAAACACAAAGATGTCTCAGCGCACCACTAAAGCGAATCACAAATACAGTCGCAGGTTTCTTCCTGGTGGTGCAGACGTAATCAGTCTGTGGATATTCATTGAGTGCCTGGCAGGTGGATGAGCTTTTACTCTTCAACAGTGTCCTTCTTGCTGGTCTCCTGCCCCTCAAAGATGGGGTACTTGCTTTCCACTTCCGCCCAGGTCAATGCGCCATTTGCCAAATCCCGAACAATCACTGGCAGCTCGCTGACCTGAGGAGAGAAAATATATTTTATAATGTTAGATGAGCATTTCACAGCCCTGTTGAAATTGATTTCATTCAGATGAATGCTGAATTAACTGCTTCATGCAAACACTGCATAAGCCACAGGAAGTACTGATTTAGGCTCTGGTCAAGAAAATGCTGGTGGTGGGGATGTACCTCGGCTCTGATTTGCCTCATCGAGTCGCGGTCCCTCAGAGTAGCTGTATGAGGCGTCTTGTTCACTGTGTCGAAGTCTATGGTGATGCCAAACGCCACGCCGATCTCGTCTGTCCGGGCATAGCGTCGTCCGATGGATCCCGAGGAGTCGTCAACTTTGTGAGACACGCCGTTTTTGGTCATTGCCTCAGCTGATGGATAACGAGACACAAGGTAAGCACCTGCCTCATTTTGTTAATCACGACATATGTTGATGCGGCCACTCACATAATTCCTTTACGAAGGGCACGAATTCTTGGTTTTGACTCAGAGGGAGGACGGAACATTTGTATGGAGCTACCGTTGCAGGAAAGCTGAAGAACTGCGGTGAAAAAAAAGAGATAAATGAGTACAGACAACTGGCAAACTTGCAATGTTACACATGCAAAATGCTCTGCTAGTTGAACTCGGTGAATAAATCAAATAACTTCTCAGCTTCCATAGAGTGGACACAAGTCAAGCCAAATGGGCTTTTTTAACTGGCCATGCCCCAAGTATTTTTCTACAAAAGCACCCAGGTTTCACATTAAAGATGTCACATGATAAATGTTTTAGTGCACCTTAGCTCTATTGGGACATTGGGCATGCCATGCTCAAAATATTATTGTTTGGCTATACCAGCATTGATTTTACTCAGTATTGGATCATAAAACTAATTCTGTGTTAAAACACTTCAAACTTTCTGATGAGCTAATATTTAAACAATGTAGATGAAAACTTACCGTCCTCTGCTCGTCACCTTCCCTAACGTGGAATGTGTGCTCAAAGATGGTGTACATGATCCTACCGATGCCAAACGACGGCTCGATTACATTGGGAACTACTTCCTCCACTATGAACAGAGAAGACAAAGATTAGGATTGGATGTGATCAAGAAGCTGTCAGTAACTCTGATATGTTTCTCATGAATGATTCTCACCATGCAGAGTCTTCTGGAACCGCTTCACACTGACCATGTCCTTTGTGAGTTTGAACGTCTTGCCTTCCGTCTCGATGGTGAACTCTCTGAAATGTAGAGATAAAACAATTGAGGAAATTACAAATGACAGCTATTCCCCAACGGCCTGTGTTTGAGACGGTCAGCAGCACTCACCCCGTCTCATTGAGCAGCTGCTCCTGCTCCGTGATGAAACATTCGTCACACGCAGAAAGATACTCCATGGCGATCTTGGCTTCCTTCTTATAGGCCTTGCCAATGGCACCTTTGTTGGGCTCGAACTGGACGACATTTACAGTTTTGTGTGGAGAAGTTAAGGAAAAAATCAAATGTTCTGCACAAATGTAACTATATACATTATTTGAGAAATGTAATTCACTTGACTGTAACAAAAATGACAAAATATTAGAGCCATGTCATGTAATCAACTCATCGGATGGTGGAAAAAGTACAACTGCTGTCATGTTGCATAAACTGTACAAAGCAGCAGTTTTCTGTGTATATATTAAACTTTTTGGTTACAAAAAACCTCTTCTAATGGATGAGTAATATCAAAAATTGTGGGTGTACTACTCACGATTCTAGAAGCAAGAGTATGGGTTACATGATTGCAAATGAAAAAAAAACAAAAAAAAAACGACCCCCACTATTCACCAGTAACTATTCTAAACTACTACCTAGTCACAGTGATCCGTTTTGAATTAATCACTTCCACACATCCATTAGATTAAGGGAAAGTCAATACAATGGATATTTGAAAGAATGATTGTGAAAATACTTCCTCTCAGCTAATTGAAAGATATTTAAAAAAAGCATCCGTTTAATGCTTCGTTTCCTCATGAGGGAACTAAACAAATACTTGCTTTCACAATCAAACATGCATCAGCATGAATGTCTGAAAAAATAGTGAAGCGATTACTATTGTAAGTACTCAGGAACCCTTAAAGACAGATGACCAACACTGAAACAACATACGGGAGGATATAGGTTCTTTTAAAGGCTTCTCAGCAACCAGCGGGACCTTGGTGGCTCTCGCGTGGCATTTGAGATCAAAGCAAGACCGGTCAGCACAGCCCACGATCTCGATCCAGCCCTGCAAGAGATAAACGTTGAGCACCGCGGTGGCCAAGAGTCGAGGAACTGTGAGGAAACGCTGCAGAGGAACGTACATAAGAGGTTTTGGTTTCGGCATCCCAGCAGTCACAGGCGTAATGAGCCATCTCGTTGTCCATGTGCTGTCGGAAACGCAGCTTGTCTTTGGCGATACCAACTTTAGTGAGATAGAGGTAAATCCTCCCGATGAAATACCCCAGGACGGAGTTATTGATCACTCCCTGAAACAACAGGAATCAGACACCTCATTGATGGTTATTGATCAGTAATACTTGAATGGAGGAAATATTCACCTGCTCCACGGCGTCACCCAGCCTCATGACTTGTGCAGACTGGCCGCTGGTCTGAGCCTTGGAAGAATACAAGATGATGTCCAGGTCGGCTACATTGGGGAATTTGGGGTGGACCTTCTCAACGGGGTCCACAAAGTGCTCGATCTCAGCCATAGTGAACTCTCTGTACAGAAACAGTGAAGCATTATTTCTCAAATAACACAGGACTTCGATAAGGTGGCCTTCTGACAATTAGTCTCCACTTCTATCAGCGAGACAATTTTATCTTTCCTAAAGATTATAATATAAACTCCCGTTCTATATTTTAATAAAAAGACAGAGGATCAGTTACCTGACACGGATGAGTCCAGAGCGAGGAGAGATTTCATTCCTGAAGGAGTTTCCTATTTGAGCAGCAGCGAAAGGCAGTTTTCCCTGGTTAAACTCCAGAAGACGCTTGAAGTTAAGAAAGATTCCCTGAGCGGTTTCAGGCCGCAGGTAGCTGCAAATTCAGACGGACTCCAAATCAGTTCCCATTATTGTGAAAACCTCAAAGAAAGTGTCACGACGCCCACCGCCGTGCTGTGTTTCACTTTACCCTGGCATGTTCCCCCCGGGCCCGATGGACGTCTGAAACATCAGGTTGAAGGAGACTGGAGCTGTGAGATCATTTCCTGTGGTCGGAGACTTCACGTTGTATTTCACAAAGAAGTCGGTCAGCTCTTGTTGGGTGTAGTTATCCATCTGAAAACGTAAAGTGATTCCCGGCGTTAAAATTTCTTCTCAGGTGCAAATGGTTCATGAGAGCATGTTCCCCACAGTTATGACCCACCTGAGTGATGACCTCCTCCATCTCAGCCTTCTTCTCCGCAGCACACTTCTTATCAGACATCAGCTTCTGGAGATGAGCTGTTGGAAAAAGAAGAACTTGTGTATTACTCGTGTTACCAGAAGGATAAACATCAATTACGCTCGACTCATTTGTTTGGCTGGCAGTGGCAGTGCTTGTATCAAAGTACAGAAAACCTGCTGTGAAAACACAAAACCTTCAAGATTACTGGTTTTATTCGCCTTTACTAAAATCTATAAATGTTACTTGAAGGTAAACAGTCATTATGTCAATACCTTTCCAGTTTATAAAAAAACAAAACAAAAAAAAACTGCACCATTAAAAAACAAACAAACATTGGAATACACTTTATAACTAAGAAACTTGAGTTTACCAGGGATTTTAATTTCCTTTTAAATTTTAGAGCATGTTCCAAAGTCATTATTCATCCAAGTAAGAAAATAAAACATGACATTTTCACTGTTATGTAACAATTTCTTTCTGGAATTTTGTCAAATGTAGTCACCCCTGAAGCATTCACTACTTTTGACAACTTTCAGCAAATTTATCCGAATGTTCTCAAGACCCCACGTGAACCAAAACCAAACACAGCGAGGAGCAAAATGGAAAAAAAATGGCTTTCGTCATAAAAACCTGCGTATGTGCTTTTTAAGTAAGGTGTATCTGCAACCGGGCTATGGAAGGCTGCTATAGAGACAGCTTCCATGCATAAAATTGCAGAAATTAATGTATGCCTGTTAACAAAAAACCTGCAGTTCAGCACATTGGAGCCGACTCCAGGAACCACCAGGCACACCTCCAGACGGTTCTGACACATGTGACTCATGTAAAGCCAGTGAAAAGACATAAGACTTCACTACTCCACGATGATACGCATTCATACTTTGACATCTTGGACAAAAGTTTCAAAGAAGTGCTATTAAAATAATGAACAAATAAAAAGGCATTTTTGTCAGATTATGTATGAATGCAATTTACCACTAAAGAGACAGGTGTTCACCTAATATTGTAGTTTTACACTATGTCACCAAAGATAGAAAATAAAAACCGACATTTCAGCCGTTACATAGCATCATCAAGTTGCACACTGTATGATTTTTCTGGCATTTGCTTAAATTAATCTCCGTGTTGAAATTTAAGACTTGACATGTCCCTGCATTGCCATAGCTTCTGGCAGAGCTCCAGCCTCTGTGATCCCGCCAGCTGAACGAACGCATGCCAGTCCAGTCACTTCTATTCTCCCTCAGGTCCACCAGTGATACTCAAAAGACTCAACAGCCAGCCAGCAGCGACTGACAGAACAAGTTTGGACAGCATTAATGTCTGCAACAGGAGTCTTGCATAAAAGTGAAAGCAAAGTGTTTGATTAGAGACAGACAGGAAGAGAGAGGGGGAGACGTTTCAAAGAAAGCTTACCTTTGAGGAGGTGATCAGCCCTGAAGCATTCACCATTTTTGACATCTTTTACCATGTAGTCAGCAAATTTGTCCACATGTCCGGACGTCCTGGGGGGACAACAACAACCAAAGATCAGTCAGGAAGGCAAGTAATGAAAATTGCCTTCATCATGAAATCATACATCTATCTTTTAAATAAAAAGTGTATCTGCAACCGGGCTATGGAAGGCTGCTATAGAGACAGCTTCCATGCATAAAATTGCAGAAATGTATATGTGCCTGTTAACAAAAACCCGCAGTTCAGCACTTTGGAGCTGACTCCAGGAACCACCAGGCACACTTCCAGAAGTTTCTGACAAGTTTCTAACACACGTGACGTATGTAGAACCAGTAAAAGACATGACATAAGACTTTATAGTTGTTACACGTCTATACTTTGAGTGACATCTTGGGTAAAAGGAACCCGGGACGCTTACTTGAGGACGGGCTCGGGTGTCAGCATGGTGCAGTCAATCTCCAGGATCTGCTCCTCCTGGATGAAGTGCTGCCTCCAGGCCTGCAGGATGTTGTTCTTCAGGGCGCAGCCCACGGGGCCGAAGTCGTACAGGCCGCTCACACCTGAGGAGCATTACAACATGGTAAGAGCACCAAACCAAAACACACCTTCAATTCTTTAATGTGCCGATTCAACTCTCACCTCCATAGATGGCAAAGGCCTGGTCGTAGAAGAACCGCCTTTTGAGGGTATCCTCCATCTTGGTTCTGTCCACGATGTCATCTTTGGGTTGCAATGCCAGCTCCTGGAAGTTTTCACATTGACAGTCAGGGCCACAACTCACACTTCACATGAATCAGTGAAAGGTGAGAGCCATATAGGGCAGTTTTGTGTAATTGAGATCATTGAATTATTTAATTCAGTATCTTTTAACTGGACTGAATAGTAGTCATTCAGCAAGAACAGTAACCATTATTACAGATGGATTGGATTACTTATAAGATTTCGGATACAATTGACCTGAGTTTGCTTCTTCAATGAAAAACAAAAACAAAAAATGGAGAGCAAGAACCTCTTGGGTATATGGTGGATGGTTGATAAGCATTGGCAATGATACACTTCCTTGTATGTTTTACTAATCTCACAAATCAGAGTATATTAAGACCTTACCTTGGCCTCCAGAGTTCTCTTCCTGGCTTTCAGCTCGGCCACAGCTTTAGTAACATCCACATCTGGAGCGCCGTCCTGCTTCATCTGGCGCACCAGGTCTCCCTGAAACGCACAGCCGCTTAGAGCCTCACGCACCAACGACAAGTACAATGCAGCATGTTTACACTGCGGTCAGCTGAGGGTTGAGATTCTCTGCAGAAACTTGGCCTCCTTTCTCAACCCCACCCTGCTCAGAATGTCTGCAGAGAGAAGCAGCGGCTCCCTGAAACGTGGCAAAGGGCGCAGACATGACTGTCAGCTAGTGTTAGCAGCGAGCTAGCAGCCGGCGATGGCTGCCGCTCATTCATTGACACCGGCCAGAAGAGCCGGGGACCCGGGCCTGACGCAGGGTTAATATATCGAAACACAAACACAATCCCCCGCCTCACACGAAGCGATAAAGTGGGCGCTACCTGTTCTTTGACTGCGAGCCTCAGAGGGGCGAGAATCTCCTCCATGTTTCCGTCCATAGTTTGTCCTTCCGCCAGTTGCAGCCACAGGCTCGTCTTCTTCTTCCTACTCAGGCAGACCGACGTGGAAAGCGGCCTGTTTCGGGGCTGGAAGCGACTACAGCGGACCGTAAACAGGGAGCAGAGGTAGCGGATCTCTGGGCTGGTCCTCAGCAGTGCTGATGCTGCGCTACAGACAAGAAGAAGCATGGACCACCGAGAAGATGATGAAATCTCTGGAAATACGTACACGCGGCTGACGCTCCGCCGCTGCAGTTTCGCCATAAAGAATAAGGCACGTGTTTCGAGACAGAACAGCAGATTCGTTAAAATAAAATAAAATAAAATAAAATAAAATAAAATAAAATAAAATAAAATAAAATAAAATAAAATAAAATAAAATAAAATAAAATAAAATAAAATAAAATAAAATTAAATTAAATTAAATTAAATTAAATTAAATTAAATTAAATTAAATTAAATTAAATTAAATTAAATTAAATTAAATTAAATTAAATAAAAAACACCTTTTTATAAACAGTAATCTGTGTGAATTAGTTTAAATTCAATTAAATCAATTCCTTTAAAGTCAATCTAATCGACTCAAGCAAAATGAATGAATGAATCAAATCAAATCGCAACAATGATTTAAGAAGTACAATGAAAATTGTTTAATCGATCAACATGACATAGTAAAGTAATGAAGGACACCAAACCCATTTTAGTCCAGGGGGCCACATATTGCTGTTCAGTCTCAAGTTAAATGTAAGCTTTGTACCATGTTTAACGATGGCCCAATGAGTAAAATAAAGTTGAATATAGGCAAAATTATCTCCTCACTTTTACTGTTTGTACTTTGTGTTGCAATTACTTCCTCTGCATTTACCCATCCTATATGGATGTTGTGGACAGCCAAATTAATGCAGTCTGGGTAGTTGATCTGGGGCCAAGAGCCTTGATCAGGGATTTATATATCTGTAATTAATCATGAGTATTAAGAACAAAGGAGATCACTGGTACAAATGCATGTAACTGTCTGAATTGAATACACCCACATTGTATGTTCAATTTAGATTATAATTGTCAGTCTAAGACCTCTTTCTCCCTTAGTATGGTTGGTTTTTATGCACATTTTAGAAAATACTTTGACTCTTTATCACTGTTTTCCATTTCTACCTCATCACCTTGCAAATACATATTGCCAAAAGATGGATAGCTGTAATTCTTTGTAAAAGCGGGTGTGAAACATTACAACGCCAATACATGCTTACAAACATTTGGGAGGAGTGAAGGTTGAACTACACATTCAGATTGTTGCTTTTGTTGTTGCAGGTGAAGTACTGAAGAGCAGACAAAGATACTTAATGTGGAATGTACTGCTCTAATAAAGCTTTGTTTATCCTGTAATTCAAGGTAATGATGTGGTATGTTCTTTGTTTGATTCCTTGGGGGAAAAAAAAAATCGTTTTTGTAAATATAAGAAATTAATCATATCTCCAGTGAGTTAAATCCCAGACACTTCATGCATTCCCCTGGCTCAAACAGAATAATCTCAGCTTCATTAAAATGTGTCCTGATTCTGCAGATGAATGACAAGATGTGCCCTTTATGGTTTCAATCACTTTAACACTTCATCACTGAGAGAAAAAGGTCCCGACGGTTGACTGACAATGGCAGATCTGCTAAGGTCATTTCAGTTCAGTTCCTGCACCCAAAACCTTTATGACTGGATTGTTAACTCAGTCAGTTTCAATCATTTGAATAAATTATATTACACCGATTCGATGCGTGTTTTATGGCAATTTCAACATATTATTGTATTATTACATTAGCTCAGGTGAAACTAATAACATTGACAAGATCCTATTCCATTCAAATAAGATTCAGAATGGCTTTTATTATTATTATTTTTATTATTATTTAATTTTTTAAATTTTTTTCTTTAAATTTTTTGATATTATTATCGTCATCATTATTATGGACGGATTACTTTGTTTCCGGTAAGGATTATCCACTAAAAAAAAAAAAAAGTATTATATAACCTTTCATTTTAGATTATAGTGAATGTTCTTTAAAATGAGCACTTTTATATTGACCACTAGATGGCGCAATATGTAAACTAATATCTGTGCCAAAACCT
>OMNM01063707.1:11038-28942 GCA_900302745.1 Parablennius parvicornis | reverse complement strand
ACACCACCACGGCGGAGGCCAGGAGCATGTTGTTAGCGGTGGCCCTGCGAGGAGACACGGGGAGAAAATTGAGCCGAAACACCGCAATAATCTGACCTCTCCGCCGGTCTCACCGTCCCTCGTGATCGGTTCATAAAGGCCAAACAAAGCCGGTTCGGGCTCTTACATGGAGCCGTGGAGGAGCTAACACCGGCGGGACGCGGAGCATTCTTCCACGAAGACCCGAGCTCCTCGCATGGCCTCCCGGGAAACAAATCACAGTCCTCGCTCAAATAGAAGAAGCTTCGCTACGGCGGACAACGAGCCAGGCCCGGGCCGTCTCCTCCTTCCTCCGGGGAGTCGTTTGTTTTGAGCCGGCCTGCCCGCTTCTTCGTACCGATCTGCTGGACGAACCGAAACACCGTCTCGACAGAAACGTGTCGTAAAACCCGACAGAGGCGATATATCTGTGGTGGAGATGGCGACGGCGAGCCGAGTTTTTCTCCCGGAGTTTGGGGCGTAACAGCCGGAATGTAAAGCAAGTAGTGGCTTCCAACAGCGCAGCCTCCAAGTAAACACGGAGCGAGAAACCGGACGGACTGGTCTCGAACCCGCGACCGCTGGAAACAAAGGAGGCTGCTGGCACCGAAACACAGAACTGCACTACTGAGTGCTGAACTACATGTTGTCTATCATATTTGATTAGTACGTTTTTGAGAACTCCATTTTAAGAGGTACTTTTGAAGTGTCAGGGCACAGTACTGAAAGCCTGTACTCGAGAAAAAACTGCAAAGCACGGCATTGAAAAAAAAAAAGAACGTTTTAGGTGTCAGGGTGAAGTACTTAACGATTTAGTGCAAGTATAAATATCTTTACACTTATTATGTATTGTACTCAAAGGTAAAAGCATTGTTTTTTTATTTTTTTTAAATAAATAAATACTTTATTGGTGTCAAGAAATAGGACTACCATTGTGCACTGGAATACAACTACTTTCACAGTTTTCAACGATATTTAATGACAGGTGAAAGTACTGCACTTAGAAATACTTAGAAGTATTTGCAGACTGCAATTATTCATTACGGTTCATATAAGAAGAGAACGATCGTCGCACACACCTGCTGATGGGATCTGCTGGGTCCGTCCGCCAAGTCCAGAAGCTTTGGAACCAGATCCAGAACCTCAGCGAACCTCCTCATGAATGGAATCAGCCTTTGGGCTCGAGCATGTCTGCCTGCCGGTGCGCTTCTGTCCCACTGAACCAAAACCTCCTTCTCTTCCTCTCAGGGAACGTTTGGAGTGAAAGTTCTACTCAGTTAAACGCTCCATATTCTCCTGCAATAAAACCAACTCCTCCATGTTTCCTCTTCTCCTTTCGCGTCCATCTTCGCGGGGAGGCAGGAGAACTGAGAGGCTCCGGGGTGGCGGCGGCGGGGGGAACAGGAGTGGAGGGTCACCAGCCCCAGCCCCCATCAACACGCCCAGAAATATCAGCCATGCCGCAAAGCCAACAGGACGACCCCAACAGCAACACAATAATTTCCATCAACCTGCACTCATTTCACGCGTTCATCACATGTTGTCTTTTTGTTTGTTATGGACTGAGTGCGCGAGCACATCACAATGTGAGACATTGTAATAGTTTCTTGTAAGCTTCAATGTAACTTTGTCTTCAGTTTGAGCCAACGGATAGGAGAGTATATTGATCACCTGCTGCCCCCTGGTGGAAACACGACACGTAACTTCAATTATTCTGCAAAGGAAAGCAGAAAAAAACACATTTTAGAGGGGAAAAAAAATACAAATGAACCAATTAAAAAAAAAAGGAGTGTACCAACGTCATGATAATGCGTGGGACTTAATTCCAGACAATCCCTGTAGTTTTATCTACCGACCGATAAGTGTTGCCCTGTCCAATATGGCGGACACGCGAATGTATCGCTCTTACAGAGCGACGTGATAATTATTACTACTATTTGTCGAAGCTTCGGTACCTCCACAGGGCTTTGAGACGACCCCATAACAGTATGAATATATTTAGGTCAAAGTGACGTCACTTCTTTTCATCACAGGCTCCATAGCTCAGGGGTTAGAGCACTGGTCTTGTAAACCAGGGGTCGCGAGTTCAAATCTCGCTGGGGCCTGCGAAGATCTTTTTTTTTTTTTCTATCTGTGGTCAGCTTTACATGATGTCAAGACCAGTAACTGAAAGCCTCGTTTCGTTGAGATTAATGCCCAACAGAGGGTTAAAGAAGAAAAAAAATGGCATACTTTTGTAACAGATGAAACAGTTAAACCCTAAATATTTCACTGTGTTTTCTCTCCACAAAAAAATACATTGACTGTCTCCATCAGCTTTTATTTTTTTTTCTACATTGCATTATCATCAAGTCAGTGAATCAATGAAACATGTTGGTAATTAATAATCTCAAACATTTAAACTATTTTAGCTGTGGTAAGAGTTCCTGTGGGATAGCAATGATATGGGAGAGATTGTGTCCCGGGACTGTTTCTATGGGCTCATTGTGGTTATAACTGTAGTTTTTGAATTTCTCTTATTATTTGGTTCCCCCCTACTTCCTTGTTTGGACCACGTTATGTTATCGTTGTTGTAGGAGAGGAACCACGGAGATTATGGCTGGTGGATTGTGGACGTGCACCCCTGGGTGTTAGCCAGGACACACAAATGATTCCGTGGATCCTTGTAGTACTTCTTCCTTTATTATAGGGCAGTGGTCCTCAATTCCAGGCCTTGAGGGTCGGTGTCCTGCATGTCTCTGCATTAGGTCTCTCCCATTTGCCACACACCTGAATGCAATAAGGGGCTCGTTATTGTTTTTTGTTTTTTTTTTTTACAAGCATGATGATCAAATCAAATCAACGTTAGATTGAGGTTTCCTAAAGCTGGGAGAGAGCTAAAACGTGCAGGACACTGGCCCTCGAGGCCCCGAATTGAGGACCGTTATAGGGAATGCCGGGGTATTACAGGCAGGCATCAATGGATATATGTAGGTATGGGTGTGTATGTGTGTCTATGTGTGTGTACATGCGTGCGTGCGTGTGTGCATGTGTGTGTGTGTGTGTGTGTGTGTGTGTGTGTGTGTGTGTGTGTGTGATCCTATGATAACAACAACAACAACAACAAAAAACAATCATAAGAATAATGGACTAAATAATTATAATAACAAACTGCCTTCAGAACATCCTAAATGTAAACAGGATGCAAAGTAAACACTAACTGAATTCATCACATGTACATATTTACTATACATAGATAGATAGACAGACAGACAGACAGACAGACAGACAGAGAGACAGATAGATATTTACTGTATTTTAACAATGACTGGATGTGTGAGGGTTACCCAAACAAAGCAATTAATAGATTTTAGTGGTCCATTAGATAAATAATTCTTTATAACTTCCTGTTGTGCTCTGTTTACGCAACACGATACCAATGATAACAATATAATACCAATACTCCGTGTAGATGGCGGAAACGCTGCTACTGGTCATGCTTGATGTCATGATAAAAAGATACATTGGTTGTTGTGGTTGAGAGCGAAGGCATCAATAGTTTTCTCCCTTTTTTTTCTTTTTGCAAAAATGGCTCAATGTTTTATTACTATAAGTAAGTCATGCAGTCACAAGGAAAAATAAAGCTCTCAATAACCAGAAGCGGTAAGTTCAAAGTGAATGCGTCTGGTGCGCCAACTGGCTGAATCAGATGAATCTGCTTCTTGTGAGCTGCGCATGGTGGCGCAATGGTTAGCGCTCTTGCCTCACAGCAAGAAGGTCGTGGGGTTCGACCCGGGGCCTTTTTGTTTGTGTGTTCTTGTCGTGTGTTTGGGTTTCCTCCTGGTACTTTGGTTTCCTCCCTCGGTTACCTAACCCTAACTCTCGCCCACCATAGGGTGGGATCAACTCCAACGACCTGCAAACCTGAATTGGATAAACCAGGAGAGAAGATGGATGGATAGACACATGTTTTGTTGCGTGATTTATTTATTTATTTATTCAATACCGAAGGGGAAGGCTGAGTCCAGGAGGGCGGAATCAATCCAGAGGGCGGAGACCAAGGTTGAGTCCAGGAGGGCGGAGGAGAGGCAGAGGGAGGAGGTGGTCACCATGTTTACAAGCAGGTGTTTGTGAGGAGTGATGCCGGTCAAACCACTGGGCTTCTGTTTGCAGAAAGTCTACATCTCACATCGTTCCAGGCGCCGAACCTGCCGAATGTGCCTAATGCGTCATACCTGCTGTAACCGTGATATATCTCCGCACAGTCCCGGTTCCTGCCTTCATGTAGAATTTTGTATTATGGTACATGCATCAAAATTGGCATATAACTACTGAACATGTAGGATTTGATGAAGTACTCTGGGCATTCAAGAGAGATCATTCATAATATCCACAACGAGAATGGTCCAGACTGACATCAAGCCATCCTTGCTGATAGTCTACTTCATCCAAGTCAGCCCCACGGAAGCTAAAACAAGCTAACTGAGGAAACGGCATCCTCCGTATTAGCGTCATCACATGGAGGCAACTCATTTTACAATGAATCTTGATTTCCTTACAGTCAAAAAGATTTGACATAAACAGAAGGAAAATCCTTCAACAAAGTGATTTTCATGGTGAAATCATGGCTAAATAACAAAATTAATAATAATTGTATCACAGTCTGAATAACTTATTCACTCATCTCCAGCACTATAAAGCAATGCATAATTGAATTTCCTTACGATAATGTGAGGTTGGACCCATCCACCCATTTCCAAACTCCCTCCACTCCACTGTCAGTCAGTCCGAACCAGGATTGATAGCCAGAGGGGAACAGTGTATTGGCAAATTGCTGCAACAGAAGAGATGTAAGAGTTATCACAGAGGTATATCAAAAGGAAAAAAAACATGTGGCATTTATACACACAAATTCATGGTGAAAAATTACATTTAGTTCACATTGATTGATCTAAAGTCAAAAAAAGTTCATACGTGCTTCAGGTTAGTGTTCAAACATTAATCCAAATAAATCCATACTTGTTCGTTTACTATTGCAGACAAAGACGAATCCACATGATAAACCTACCATCTCCTCTTGGGTGTTGATGATCAAAAGATCTGCCTTTAGGGCTATGCAGTGCTGCCGACTTTCCTCCCAGGATTTCTTGTCAGTAGACCTGAAGTAACATTTGTTTTCAAACAAATGCCAGTCGGTTGGGCATTGCCTCGTTGTGCCTGTAAAGCATGCATTGATTAATAACCATACATTGATACTGAAATGAGCATATAACAGGCTGCAAGTTGTTTTCAACCCTTATAATCCAAGAATTTTTTAGGCTTCTGCTTAAAGCTTATTAAATACCACTTTCCAGACTATAAGCCAAAGATGATATGTATCACAACATTTTGAAATGTTCGAAGCAAATAAGTACTATGAAAATAAAGTATGTATTCTTGTTTTTCTCTTTGATGTATAGCATCACTTCTTTTTAAAATGATTAGTGCTTTTGTCTTTGTTACAACTGCGCTTGTTTTTAAAGAGTTAGGAAAACATTCAGAGATGTAAAAACTTGGGATCCGCCGATATTGATACCAGTATGTGCTTGTACTTGTCCTTTAAAAAAGTGGTATCGGTGCATCTCTATTAAAAAACAAAACATATTTTCCCTTCTTACCGCAATTGGTTGCTTTGAGGTTCTCAATCTCCTCCTGCAACTGGTCCCTCTGGGCCGTCAGGTTGTTGGTTTTCACCCTCAACAGGTCTCTCTCTGTCGTTATCCTGGCAAGGCTGCTTTCGATCTCCTGTTTCTTCTTCAGCAGAGAATCAAAGGAGGCTCGCAGCTCGTCTTGGACTTTCACCAACAAAGCGCAGGTGGCCTCCAGCGTGCTCGTGTATCTGGTGAGATTCTGGTGACTGCTCTCTAACTTGTCCTTCTCACTGCTGACCACATTGTAGCTGGTCACAAATTTTTCCAGCTTCCTGATCAAGTCATTGTACAAAATCTGCAGCTGCTCCCTGTTGTTGAGCTTCTTCTGCAAATCGTCCCTTTCTTTGATCAAGGAGTTGTACTGTTCCTGCAACTCATTCATCCGCTTGACCATGGTGTCGTATTGGTTTTCCAACAGTTCCTTGGCTTCGTTCAGGGCCTTGTTATTGAACTCCAACTCAGATTTAAACTTCTTCGTTTGCTGCAACTCATCAGTTAGGACTGCATTGCTCTGCTCTAACTGGCTTTTAGCAGCTTGAAGGGTAGTCATTTCCTCAGTTAGTTTATCCTGACTGGTGCGCGTTTGGTGTAAAAGATTCAATTTATCTTTATAATGTCTCTGTAAGCCGTCGTGCAGGGTTTCAATGGCCTTTTTTGCAGTGACAGCTGTTTTCAAATTCTGCAGCAAGGTGGCTTTGTCATCAGACATGACTTTCATTTGGTTCTCATAGTCTCCATCCTTGTCCTGATCTGTCAACGAGAAACAATGTTAGGTACTTTACATTTTCTGTGAATATCTGAGAGTGAAAACAAGAAGACTGACTCACAGAGTATGCTGACTCCGATGAGCCCGGCCATCAAGAGAATGGCCAGCAGCCCCAGGACAACCGTGGTGACCTTGAACGTCTTGTTTCTCAAACTGTAAACTAGAACCAAAGCAGAAACAGAAAGTTAGAATTGACAAAGTGATGAAAGGAACTTGTGATTTTGAAGTTTGATAAGGTAACATGCAGCAAAGTGCACAAAGTGGATAACTCTTGACATGCATGTGTAGTTTATGAGGAATTCAGAGGCCCTGTTATATTAAAACCTTTGTATACCCACATAAATATTTATGAACAAGTTGCATATGGACCTTGAACCTGCATGACATTGTCTCATGGCATGCATTGTATTAGCAGAGGAGTTTCTATTGATATATCTGATATATGTATTCAGTTTGAAATACTGGATGAACACACCTTCTCTAAAATCGTAAATAGAATATAATAAGTGCATAAATGCAACTTGCAAAAAATTGTATAAAGTTTGAAGTTTTGTTTGTGAAATGGGTTCTTACTTGAACTTGGACGTTCAGCAGGGAGATACATTGTGGTTAGACCCGTCTGTTGCATTGAGGTTAGATTTGTTTGTTGCTTTGTGGTTTGAATTGATATTCTCACAGCTTGGATGGTCATGGAACCTCCTCAAGTAGTCTTGAACTCTGCTGACATCACAGCACCTGTTCATGATGTAAACCTTTGATCAAAATCTACATCATAGTGTTTATCCTCTGAGCCACTGAGTGCGCGGGGAATTGGGGGTTTATAATATACCTATGTGCGTAATCATAGAACTATATGCATAGAAAGCCTGTTTTATCAATAATCATGGAAAGATGAAACGATGAAAGCGCTGTTACTCTACATCATCGTAAATGAGTCATGTGATAGTGACATGATACTGTGAATATCTAAACAGACATGGAGTATTAACACCTATAAATGTGCAAATTAACATATCAGAAAATATTTTTCCAATGCTTGGAAAATAACACCACGGAGACTTTATTTTTTGTAGATTCTAGTTGGCCCAAAGCATAGCTTTAAATTTTGTGTCACTAACAAAATTTTTCCATTTGAAAATAAACACACACAAAGTCAATATTAGTCAATATGCACTATTGTTCTCTATATCGCTACATTTTATTAGGAAAAGTTTGTATTCAGAAATGTAAATTAAAACATTCTGCTCCATTATTCAAGATGTTTTTGATTGATGTTGATTATTTTCTTGAATCTCATGGGTTAACTGCAAATTAAAAATGCACATCAATGATAAATCAGTATCCTCTCTAAGATATTCAGTAATTTAACTGTCACTTATATATTTCTTTACCCAAAATATCACAACTATCAAGTCTTTCATGCTGATTTATTCTTGTTTTCTTTATTTTTTGGTTCATTTTTCTTTTATCTCTTTTACTGTCATAATCTTTGTTGTTAACTTTTTTGCTGTTCCAGTTAAGAATTTGAATATTTACAGCGGTGATGTGCTGCTGATCACTTGTTTTTTTCTTTTATTCGTGAAGCCACTACTGTGACACCATATCGGCTAATATTATTTTCCTGGCCTCCTCCACCCTCATGACTGTTTCACTCTCTGTAAAATTCCTTTTCCTCTTTTCTGCCAGGATTTAGCATCAAATGCCCTCGATCAGCAGGCTGATAGAGAGGGAAAAATATTCCTGAACTACTTTGCATTGAGCATTTATGGGAAAATGTGGGCATGTTGACGGGGGATATTGTTAAAGAAATCATGTTTTGTCTCATAAAGAATGACGTTTAATTAGCAGTCTGTGTTCGAGGATGACCTGTGCCAGCACTGTTGGAACCCCCATGCTACTTTTGGTAGCCTTCAATACAAACTCAAAACAATCCAGCCTTTCAGAAGACACTGTCTGACTGAGACAACCTCCTGGACAACCGTGCAAAGGTTGAACTGTGACTTTGACTCTTCTTGCAAGTATAATGTAATAAAATTGTCTTCAACTTTTACAAATCGCTCTCAATCTGATTCCTGTGTATTCTGTCTCCCTGTGTTTTTTTTAGAAAGAAATTCTCCTGACAACTGCCATCTGTTTGACATGTAGTCGATAAACCAGCGCCCTGAGATTCCAATCTTCGAGTTTTAACTAAAAGAGAGTGATAGTTAGCCTTTGACAGGTCAATAAGCAAAGTGCAGTACAAAATTTCTTGACATCCAGTACATAAATAAAATCATCTTTAAAAGTGGCTGTGACCATGCTGTGCTGCTTTCTAAAACCAGACTGAAATTTATTTAAAATGCAATAGGTTTCTAAAAACAACTTAATTTGGTCACTGACCAGTTTTTCCAAAACTTTTAGCAACAATGCACATTTTAGAAATACGTCTGGAATATTTCTTTGGAGGGATTTCCTCCTTTAAGAGCAGGGAGTACAAAGGCCATTTTCCAGACTATAGGAATTTTCTAGGTACAAAGGCTTAAGTTAAAAATAAAAGATTAAGCTTCAGCAATAAAATCAGCAGCCAGCTTCAGAAATAAGGTTTCCATCTTATCTGGACCAGCTGTTAAAGTATTGCATGGTTCAAGAAAATCATGGCTTGAGTCTGTATCTGTTAAGATGGGATTGTTTGTTTCTGAGAACCTGGTGAAATAATGTGCTCTTTTAGGCAATCCAACATAGATGCTTTATCAGTGACATTCTGTCTTATCACTAGACAGTGATAGACATTGTCAATCACAATTAGATAATTGGGAAGTTGGCATGTTTGTACAGGCTCATTTAAAGATTTTACAGTTTAAGTATAAGCAGAGCACACAGTAACACATCAGTGATTGTTCAGAGCAAAGCCAATAAAGATTAAAAACAGCCACTGAATGAAATTGCATTTCCATAATAGTGATAAGTAAAGTCTGAAAAAGTCTTTTTTTTTCTCTCTTTTTTTTGCAAAGAGAATTTTATCTGTATGTTAATACGGTAGCGGCCATTACAGAATTCTCTTTGTCACGAGTTACAGTCTGGGGATAGGGAGGCACGGGGTAGTATGATACACTGTTGGCTTTCTATTTGGGTGGAGAGCGTCCTCTCGGGGGTCAGAAGTTTGTATGGAATACAGCCTATTTTGGGTTAGAACAGCCAATTTTCGTCGTTCCATTGTCCAGTTGTCCCATGATGTGACTCCACCAGGTGGCAGTAAGCTCATTGTTCTCCAACGTTGCAAGGGAGTCACATCATCACAAACACTGGATTGAGACTTTGAAATTGTTGTTTTATGACTCATTGACACAGTACATATCATGATACTGTTGAGGTCCATTTTGCTGTTTTAATTGTGTAAATCTGAAAATTGTGTAAAGTGGATGATTTGATGACACAAAAGTATGGGAAACAGATCAACTTTTGAAATAACACCTCCCAAAAGTATGATTATATTTTCTTCCGCCCGCTTATCTGGGAATATTTCCCGTCGGCTCAGCTAGTGTATAAAGACCCAAAGCCATAGACATTATATACATAGAAGCCTCCTTGACTGGCGCTGCCTACTAGAGCCAACATAGCATCGTGACTCCATCTTGGATGGGGCACCCTGTGTCTCCAGTACATGTATTTCTAAAGAGGAAGCTGTAGTCGGCTTGTAATAATCATCATTCGCCAAATTTTTATATGATCGTTATGCCGAGATACTGTTACTATGCTTATTGTATATCAAATTGTTTGTAACTATTTCAGGCACGTGCATGGGTATACACACACACACACACACACACACACACACACACACACACACACACACACACACACACACACACACACACACACACACACACAAACACACGTAATGAGCTTACGAACAATAATGCTACACAATGATTTGGCCCCTTTTTCACTTCAGTGTTCTGTCTCCCTTGTCTCAAATGATGAGCAAATAATTTCAAGACTTCGAAACATGTTTTACTTCCAACATTAGATATGATGTTTTTTATGAAGGTATTACTGGTGAAAAGGTTTGAGCACTTGTAAAAGTGGAATTTGCGGTCGAAAAAAAAACAATCTGTGACTTGTCATTTATAGCAGCATTATTAAACTCATAAATAAAATTAATAATAGATCATCCAAACTGCAATTTCATTTTCATATTTAGGTTCTACATTTGATGACCGAACACAAAAGAAACACAAAACGATTGCTTTTTCAATTTCATGCCGTCCCAAGCAACGCAGGAGAGTGACATCAGTGGCTGCTCCTTCTTCTACAGTGTTCAGCAAAACTACACAGAATTTCTAAAAGTACTGTTAGTGACCTTTATCCTTCTTTAGCATTCTTTAACCCTAACCGTAACCCTCAATAAGGGAAAGTAACGTCATGATATGCGTACTAACCTGCAGGCTAACAAGCCTGCCATGTAAAAGCTCTTTGAAGCCGAGACAATAACTGAGGGGGTAGTATTTGTTTGAGGTCGAAATTGGGATGGAAAACTTATTTTTTGTGGGCAAATTACAGACTTTCTGTTGGATTTAAGTCAGGGCAGTCTGCATATGATTTGATGAGGTGAACAACTCCATTTTGTTTTGATCTCTATGACATCTCGAAGGGTCATGGTGGTTTGTTTTAGTGTCTTTCGGTCAGAGGTGTCCAGCTCTGGTCCTCGAGGGCCTGAATGTTTTGGCTCTCTCCCTGCTTCAGCATACCTCAATCTAATGATGATGTCATTATCAAGATTGTAAAAAACCCCAATAATCAGGTGTGTTTCAACTGGGAGCAAACTAAACCATGCAGGATGCTAGCCCTTGCTCTAGGTGGTGCCAGAAAGCAGGGTTGAAAACCAGCCAGGTCAGCTACTGATAATAATAATAACAATAATTAGGATGAGCTAGTACACCACTATCTGCATCTGTTCAACCATCTACTGTATCCGTATCTGTACTCAGAGTGGGCGTGGCCTAAACCGGAAGTGGGCATGGTTCAAATGGAACAGGGTGGGGTTTTAGTCTGAAATTTAAGTCTGAAATTGATATGGATTGATCAGAAGTTGCTTTATTTATTGTTTATTTGAAAATTAGATACAGAACAGCCTCAGAATTGTGATTCAATGTTTTTGATCACAATAGTAAAGGAACTATTTACAGAACAAGTTTTTTTATAAGCTCAGAACATGAAAACTGTATTCTTCTCAAAAGCATCACGTTCAGTACGAGCAAAGTTTTCCAACTGACTTTACATCACTAGCCAAACTAAGAGCAAGCAGACGGTGAAAAAAAAAAAAACAGACCGGAGTGGAGGCCCTGACCGACGCGACAAGCCGTTTTCAGCTCTGTCTTCTCAAATGCACTGCGTACGTTACGGTACGCAGTGCCGTACGGTACGGTACGGTAAACAAGTTCACCAAGTATCTTTAAATATCATACACAAACGAAATAGAGGCGAGCTGAAGAAGACAAGAGAGTGCGAGAGTGGGGCACAGCTCTGGCTGCAGGGACGTGTCTGTGTAGGGGTGGGTGCTGTGTGTGACTGGCCAATCACACGACGTGAAGACCAAATGAGGATTTTCCTTCAGCACAAGGATACTAATGAGTTTTACTCGTATCATGCTCGTACTCGTCCAAAATGCTCAACCCGAACAACAATAATAATAATAACACTAATAATAATAATAATAATAATACAGTTGCAGGCAGCCTTGGTCGGGACCTCAGGCTCTGGCCTCTGGCTCATTGGGGTCGGCCCAAATATGACTTCTTGCCCAATCATGTCCTCTGGCCCAATTTTGAAGGTTTTAACAAACTTTTATTTCAAAAGCCAACTAAGCTCGAATCTAGCTTATCCCTCATTATAAATTTTTAAGGTTTTGGGTGTAGTTTATCATTAACACAATATCAATTTTGAAGTCGACATTGCAATTTCTGATAAAGAAAGACTTTTATTTTGAAGAAGTTTAGGACTTTTATTTGGAAAGACAGGACGTGCAGGTTAAGTAGTCACAGTTTGATTGACGTGTTATGGCTTAATTCTTGGTGGGAATGATGCAACAATGATGAACGCAGTGGCAGTTAGTGTTGCCATCAGAGTGTGGGAGAGGATGGATTTTATCTACATATTTCGGAAACAACTCCACAGAATCCACAGTTTTTGGGCAAACTTTTTCATAAAATTATATTTCTTGAGAGGGAAATTTGTTGTCTTTCAGTCTGTGTGGGTTTTGAAGCAGTCAGATGTCAACTTCAGGCACCAGTAGGCGCAGTTTGACGCAGACGCATGATTTTCCTCCATTGAACTCAATGATAAATGTAGCTTGAAATTGTGGGAACAAAAAAAATGACACCACTGTTCTCTCTCTTCATAAAGGTCATGTTCTATATAATTTTCCCCACTTGTGATACATCGTCTTTTTCAACAGGTTCTTGTCGCACTGCTGATCTGCTCACTTTGTCGATCAGAGTCATTGTTTAGCCACAGTTGCCGCATGTTGAAGGTGTTCTATCACTGCATTTTTTTCAGGAGAAATGTTTGTTTTCCCATGTATTTGAATGAGAAGAGGCAGGCGACGAGATTCGGCATTTGGAGCTCTTGACGGCTTATAAAATAGAAACCGCTTGATTAGTCAAAAAGTTGTACAGAGGTTTTGAACAGAGGCATCTCCTGTCATTTAATCGTGTTATAAAGCCGATACGATATTTGCCCTCAGAGGAGATAGCGTTTGCGTGAGGGCCTGTTTTGGGTGAAAATCTTATATTGAAAGGCAAATTTTAGACTCACTGTTGGACTTAGGTCAGGAAAATCAGCAGCTGATTTTCAGGTCTTGATGAGACAAACAATTGAGTTTTGGTTAGATCTCCCTACGACATTCCTACAGGCCGTGGTGGCCGTTTTAGTGTTTCTAGGTCGTGCTAGAGTGTACATTTTGGCAATCTTGGGCTTCATTTTTTACATTTACTTAAATTTTTAAAGTTCTGATGAGCGTGCCAAACTTGGTGAGTTTTTGAGCATATCTCGGGGTCAATTAGGGCCTCTGTCCCTAATAATAATAATCCCTTGCATTCCAAGAGGGTCTTCGCACCAGTTGGTGCTCGGAGCAGAGTAATCTCCTATTATATAAAATTTTCATGACTGGAGTCATTAAAATATAATACTAAACTTTGATTGTCTTTGATTGACTTCACTGTGTGATAAAAATAGTCCATGTAAATGGTACTCATGGTACTCACGGTACTCCGATTTCAAAGAGGTTGTTCTGAATCAGCTGCTTCCCCAGCATGGTGATACTCAGCTGGATACATAGCTCCATCAGACAGCCCCCGTGAGCACACTGGAAAACAGAGAACCACAAACTGTTAGTCCAAAGCTGTTATCTCAATAAATCTGAAGCAGCCCTGATACTCCTGTTTCACTCGACATAAAAGCAACATTAATCCTAACCAGTCCTCAATCAGTATCACTTTAATTATAACATTAGCATTACTGTGTATCCACATTTGCTGTGATAAACATTACCATATTTGAATAAAAAATAACTTGTCTTTCAAAAAGCTGATTTTTTAAATTCTTGTTTATATGTTCATAAATCTGTTCCTTTCATAAAGCATTATGAAGATTATAGAGCATTTTCCACCCACGAACTTCAACTAACACCCAAGTTATAGAGAATCTTTCTCACACTAACTGATGTAACTTAAAATTACCTTAATGAGTGACTCATTGACTGACCCAGAAAACACTAATTTCTTCCTTCTCTTTTGCACAAGTAAATTATTAAACTACATTTGAAAGAATGAAACAGTAACAAACTTGCTTGACTATAACATTGCATGCGAGTTAATATTGAATTTAATTTTCAATTACTTTACCATTCTGACTGTATTTTCAACACTGTATATGTCTATTCTGAAAAAGACAAATTAATTACCGTAAGTACAGGAGATTGTTTTTGTTTTGTTGTTTTTAAAAGTGCAGAAGTAACCCCTTTATTGTATATTCATTGAAATTTTGACCTTGAAATTGATATATATTCTAGGAAATTATAGTCAAGAAAAACTTGAACATGTCAATTCTGTTTGATGAACATTTGAAAAAAAGTACACATGTTTAATGTTTTAAATCTTGACAATGTCCCTAAATGAGAAATACACATTCTTCTTGAAGTTCTGTAATAGATTAGAGATTCCTATTGACTGCAAGTGCTGGTGTTTGACAATCTAATTGTTATCTACAAATTCACATCATTATTGTGACTTTTTTTGTGAAAACTTGACTTGTTGAAAACACGTTGTGTTTACGTAATTAAGAAAAATGTGTAGCAGTAGCCTCTCCACTTTCACAGTTTTCTTTCTCAATGTCTAGGTTTACTTTGAATAAATGATTGTTTATTCAAAGTATTGTTTTACCATTACACAAAAGTATGTAGAAGTCAACTTTGCAATTGCTTCAGGGTGTATTCATTGTAGTCACAAAATATTTATCTCTAAGATAAGTGTGAACCTCACCTCCTCCATTCTATAAGACTCAAACACATACAGGTAGCTCCCTGGTCTGCCAACCAGTCTAAAGAGAAAAAAGCATTTAGGATCAAATATTGCATTTATGAAATCACTTTATCCGGACGTGAAGTTACAAACCTCCCCCTGAAGAAGGCGATATAGATGATGGGGGTGAAGGCGTTGACAAACTTGAGGATGAAGGTTTTAAAGATGAGACGTTCCTCAAAACTCTTGTCTGTCTTCGGAGCTTCTAAATGTGAACACAAGTTTCTCTGAGATGGTTTCAATCTTTAAAGAAAAGTTGTAGCACTTTTTGCTCTATGGGAAGTTTGCATAATTTTATTCATTTACCAGAAAATCTTAGTACTTTTTGTGTAAATGTCACTGGTGTGTTGTGTTTTGATACAATTAGCCAGTACGATTAGTATTGCTAATGTTACAGCATTTAGTCTAACTTGCTCTTCATATATACTAGCTGAGCCCCCGGGAAATATTCCCAGATAAATGGGTAGAAGTAAATAAAATCATAATTTTTGGGGGTGTTATTACAATGGAACAATGGAAATTGGCTGATCTGGCACGATGGCGCGCGCGCACACACACACACACACACAGACACACACACACACACACACACACACACACACACACACACACACACACACACACCTCACTGCACCCTTTAATCTTAGAATTAATTTCCCAGTACATTTGATTTTAACACAAGAGATTTCCCATGTGACAGATGAAATACATTTGATACGTTTTTCATCTATAGTCTGGAACTGTCACTCTGTATGTGTCATTTATTTTGTGTTCTTAATGGCAATATATTCACTTTTTTTAAATATGTGTTTTCATTAAATAAATAACACCTACACAATGCACTTGTTATATTTCATGTTTTTTTTTTTTTGTTGTTGTTTTTTATTTAGGCTATGAAAATTCTTGCCCCAGAACAAGATTATTCAGTCCCTCACTTTAAAAATCCCAACCCACAAGTGAATACACAAAACCTTTGTTGCATCTTGGGTGACAGTTTAAACACTTTGAAAACAACTCCCAAGGTGGAACTTTTTGAAAACTTATTCCATTTGATCCCATTTTAGTAAAAAAGAAAATGTTGTATTCAAAATTTATAGCAATGTGGCAATTTAAACTTATATGACTTATACAATATGTAACATAATCTTTCTTCATTTTCTAAAATTAGATTTAACAGAAAATTATGTAATTCATCACATCATTCATCAATGTAATTACTCACATCTTGTTGTTTTGTTCTGCTGCGTTGGGCGTGCACTCATCATCTTACATGAGGACGTATAATTATATGAGTTTGTGTATCTATCTTTGTATGAGCATGCGTGTTTGTGTGTGAGCACTGTATACACTTGTGATGGGAGTTTGTGTTTGTGCATTATTATTATTAATATTTTTACAAAAAATTTTTCTCAAGCCCTTTCTATTGCATCAATTGTCTAAAATGGGCCTCACACATAAGGTCTGTAGGTCAACTGTGGTCTGATCTGTTCCGTGACGGTCGCGCTGTTTCAAGGCATTTGAAACCTAAAACTGAACAGTGGATGTTAGTTGATCAGTCGTTTTGCAGCGGTGGAAGTTAGCTACCCGCTAGTTCAACTAAATTCGTCTGAAAGTCATAAGATGTGGTTGAATTGGAGAAAATATGCCGAAGGATGCAGATATCAGGCAGCCAAAGAAGAGTGTGGTTAAAAATAGCTAAGCTTGCTATTGGTTATCAGATTAAAACACCTGACGTTCATGAATGTTTCTATTTAAGTATTTTAACCATCGTTTTGCTGCTTCAAATCGAGAAAGATTAAATAGGGCTTGTATGCGAGATAAGAGGAGTTTGATGGATTAACTGATTGACTTTAGCGGCAAACTATTGCATCGCTCTTACCAAAGAGCAGATGTGAGTCACGCTCTCTATGTATCACCCTCAACCCGTTTGACAGTATGTGATAAACAAAAACCAGGCAGACTGGAAATGGTAAGATTTAATTAGCTTATGCTTCCTCCTCGTCCTTTTCAAGCATGTTAAGCCTTTATTGTATCGTTTGTTTTTTTGTTTCTAATGTTGGAAATTAAGTCATTCATCTATTCAACCCACGCTCAAACAACATGAAATGTGGAATTATATAATTGACATGTCATGACGATACCGTTCCTCCAACACTCGCCCAATGGATCAGACACGCTATGCTTCATAACTGTCCAGAAACAATTAGGCCCCATATGTCATTTAAACAGGGCCTTTATCAGGAAATGTTTCATTAACTGGCGGCAGTTTGTCTCTTTGGGTAGAATATATGGCGGTGACCAACATCATAATGTAACCCAACTGAATGTGAAGCTATTCTATTGTCTGTATTTTTTACCTTACCTTTTATTTATTTATTGTCTAATAAGCATATTGCTTATTGTTGTGTTTGAAAATGTGTATGTGGGTCTGTGTTGTAGGAAAATAATGTGTGTTCTGTGTTCAAATAGTGTTTCTTGTTATGTATATTTGAAATACATATATAAAATCAAGCAATCAAAAATTGACTCTGATTAACACATCCAACACTGGTTAGTGTAAATAAGGCTGGATTGAGGTGGTGACGCACACTGTGTGTGTGCGTGAGGGCGTGTGTGTGTGTGTGTGTGTGTGTGTGTGTGTGTGTGTGTGTGTGTGTGTGTGTGTGTGTTGGAGAAGGCATAAAAAGAGACTGAGATTGTCAGATTGTGTTTAATAAGCAAAATGGGAGAGTGCTGAAGTGGATGCAGGGGAGCTACACTGACCCTGAGGCGGAGCGACCCCGGGGTCAGAACAACAGGAAGGAAGTCACATGACACATTGAAACTCATTGGACAGAGAGACAGAGAGAGAGAGAGAGAGAGAGAGAGAGAGAGAGAGAGAGAGAGAGAGAGAGAG
>OMNM01063701.1:10353-36080 GCA_900302745.1 Parablennius parvicornis | reverse complement strand
CCTGAATATTTAATGAAAATCCGTCCATAACTTTTTGAGTTATATTGCAAACAGACAAACAAACACGACCGAAAACAACCACCTTGGTGGAGGTAAAAAAAAAAACATTTTAATTGACATGGACCTGTATATACACCTGGTTCAGAGCTACTATGAGCATGCCAAACCTGTAGGGGGCAGTGTAAGGAGAAAACGAGAAACGAGAAGCCATAATAGATCATCAGAATCCTGGAAAAAAAAACACAACGTAGTGAATTTTAATGTAAATGTCCATGTAGCCCTCTTTAGATACAAACGGAGACAGAGTTTTTCAAAATCTCCACTGTTGCTGGCTCTTCTGAATCATATATATTTATGGGGCTGTGGTCACAAGTCCTACTATAATGTCTCCTGTATTATTTTTGGTGAAATGTTTATTTCAGACACTCAGGCACACTCAGGCTTAGGTATAGTTACCTAGTGTATTTTATAGACTTTTACATAATTATGCTAAGCTAGTACATGATACTAACTTGAAAAAAAAAAGACATTAACAGTCACATGGACTCTGTAAAACTATTTGTGTTTTAATGTTTAAGATAGAATGGAATACATCTTTATTGTCCCCAATGTGTTTCTCGCTCACCAAACAAAGAACTCATCAGTGAGTAAAACCAGTATATAGAAATAACTTTCATATGCAGAGATAAGATTTGAAACATTACTGACAAAAAGCTCATGTCTTGGCTGTGATACAGACCTCATAATAACATGAGAGACGAAAGATTTCTTCAATGCTTTTTATTTGGCAGACTGTAACATCTAAAAGGCTCAAAGTGGCTTGAAAGATGATGAGAGCGTTCCGACACGGTCCTCCTCGCTCGGATGAAAAACTTGGATGAAAGGCTTCTTATCTTACTTCCAGTTTTCCCAAAAAGTTTATTCCTGGGTCTGTAATTTAGGCGATGGTAGCAAACAGAAGAATAAATGAACGGTTCAAATATTTTCCAACGTAATTTTATAAACAAACCCCAAGACTTGCCAACTTACTCCCAGGCCTCAGTTTCCTGAGAAGATAAATTTGGTGTGAGCATTTTTTTAGAGATGAAATGTGCATTTCAGTCCAAGTCACAGTATTTAAAGTTTACACAATCAGTCCACTTGTTTTGGACACTATTTTGACGCCACATGTTTAACCAAATAGGCTGCTTCAGCTCAACAATGTTTGTGAAGGGAACCAACGAAGGCAATGTCATCTGCATATTTTAACATCTTGTAACTTGTCTCATTGACCATATAAGCATTAATGAAAAGTGAGAATAGTCACACATAACACATCATAAGGGCAGCCTGCGGTGACAGTGAGCACATCTGACTTGTTCAAAACCTCGAGTTCACCGGCTTTCAACTGGTCTGTTTCATTACATTACAACCTTTCGCATAGTTCAACAATAAAGGCCAACTTCAAAAACACATTTAAAGATAAGCCATGAAATGACCAGTAAATGTGGACGTAGAAATGAAAATGATACTTTTTTGCTCAATTAGCTATTCAATTCACATTTTCTTTTTCTAAACAATGTATTGTCCTCCATCATCCTTAATATCTATAACATAATCTCATAAATCAAGCTTCATGGTTCGCCACACTCAGTCAGTATGTAAACAAACTTTGTAGATGACATTGCAAAGCATTTTCAAAATCTACTGCAAAGAAATGTGATTTCAGTTCTACTACAATGTGTTGGGATGAGGCCATGGAGTTCCTGTGTGATCATTTTAGAATTAGGAGTTGCATCATAAAAATGTTTCTTAGGACCACTGACACTGATTTGCTGTGTATTCATGCTGATCTATAACATCCCCGTGGATATAACATGCTGCTCTCTGCAGATCTGTGTCCCCTTTGGAAGCCACCCATGCATGCACACCCACATATTATTAATGTGTGCCTGCACCAGTGAAATCCCTGTGCAAATAGAAGCTTGCCTTGTCCTGTTCAACCTCACTATGCTGGCAGCGCCAGAGTCATGCGCAGCCAACAATTGTTCAAACCCGCTGAACTTTAGTTTTCCCAAAGTTTCCAAAGACAACGAGTGTGTCAGGATGGATTCTGGGAAGATCAGTGTGACTTTTAAAGGGAATGTTTCCATACCACCAAACCGAATGAGTCAAAGTTATGAAGTTCCACCTTGGGTATTCAAAATGTTGCATTTTAAGTGGCTCCGAGCACCGTTGCTGTGTAAACAGACACCAAAACGCTACAAAAATGCTGTTGTGTAAACAGACCCTTATTTTACAAAACATGCAGTTAAATAAAGCGATGGCCTGAATAATCATATATAACAACTATAAACAACTATATATACATTTGTAAATACCAAAGCATTGCATTATTACATCAAAGTTAAACAAAAAACACCATTAGGATGTATTTTGTTGAAAATAGAAGTTCGTCTATGTCTGCAGTATGAATTCCAGTATATCATATCATATCATATCATATCATATCATATCATATCATATCATATCATATCATATCATATCATATCATATCATATCATATCATATCATATCATATCATGTCATGTCATGTCAATCATATCATATATTATTTTAAATGGTCAATTTAGTGAAAGAGAAAAGTGTAATCAAAGTGACATGATGTCAGACAAAATAAGTCACAAATAGTTTCCTTATGAAGTGACATATCAAAATAGACATACAGTAAGTAAGGACATGATGTTAATGCACAAACTGAACTTTTTTATTTGAGTATTTTTTACTCTATCTTTCAATGTTAAAGACTTCAGTTTGCTTCAAATACCCCCACATGTTCCTCTCCCGATACCCTCTGAGTACACTCTTCTGATGTCTTTGCCTCGTTTGAAGATCTTTACATCAAATATAAAACAGAGAATCTTCTAAATATACCTCTTTGATTAGAGCCACGTGGCTCACACTCTGTCCCACATATAATAAAATATCAGCTGAGGGAGGAACGCTCCTTCAGAACCGGTGAACAGTCAGATGCTCTTCGTTCTAGAAACGTCTCCGTTTACTTCATCACACAATCCGATTTGGGAGCAGATCAGTACATTCAGACATCCGCATCTGCCTTCTTCTGGCAGTGTTGTGTTTTCACATGTTGGATTTGACCTCTTTATAATCTGAGCGTACAAGAACTACAATCTTAAATACCTCCGTCAGCTTTGCACTAAAAAAAATTATTTTATAAAGGTTTGCACATTAGTTTTCTGCACTGGTAACTTTTGTTGTGTTTTGGGTTTACGCTGCAACTTTTTGAAAATGGCCTCCAAGGTGGAACTTTTTGGAAATGCTCCAGCTCCATCTATGTGGAAACTACATGGCAACTTTTCTGAAATACTGCTACTGTATATGCACGTTTGTCGTAAATAGTTAATGTTTATAGCTTATTATTCTCTGTGCATATGCCCATGTGGTTTCATTACAAGAAACAATGAACAGCACCCACCAGTGGAACAATATGCTAACTGCATTGTTTTCAGTGTTTATGCCATTTTTAAGTAAAAGCTCCAGCAGACTGTGCAGTTTTTTATAGGTCACAGCTCGCAACATTGTACGACATGTATCACTGTTGTGGCATTTATGTGTTTGGGGAGAAATCCCAAATAAAGGAGCTGGAGGAGAGTATGGACGTGGTCGTGGCTCGTAGAGAGAGAACTACTTGGATGCTAATTCTATAAAGTAAGAACTTTTTAGCATCTACCCACCTCTTACGTTAGCATCTACTGTTATGGTCTTTAATTTTCCAACATGACACAGGCCGCAGGTCACAGCAGCAACTCGGTCGCTCCAAATTTTTGACCCTGTCTGATATTAATAGCTTGGGACCACGACGTCGGCCATCTTTGACCCAGGCTCACAATGTGATATAACTGTCATTGATTTAGAGTCACAACCAAAGATTTCGCCAGAACTCTCCCCAGTGTTTAGGAAGCTTAAACTGACATAATTTTCAAAACATTGCTGTGTAAACGGGAAACAACTCTGAAATGAAAAAAAAAAAATCATTACCTCAGTCCTAGAAACCTCATTAACGTCAGAGGAGGAAACAGTATGAATAATGAATCCTCAAAACCGACATCAGGGTTCAGGCTTTGTTTGAAATCGGAGCTGAGTCTTGTTGCTTGGTGGACACACGGAGGCTTGCGGTCGTCTGCTGTGGCCTGAATCATTCTGCAGAGTCACATCCTGCAGTGGGTGATGGAGGGAGAATGACCCTCCTCCTCCACTGTGGCGGTGGCGTTACGAATGCTAACTCTTTGCATCTGACTCAGGATGGGTATTTTCCTTCAGTTTTGCCACCTTCTGCTCTCGCTCTTGCTTTGTTAGTTTTATTTTTACATCCAGCAGCTGAAGTCATTTCAAGCATCACCTTTGTATCTCAACGCCTTGTTAGCCCTCGTTCAGCAGATACGGGGCCGAGGCTCGGCGTGCGCGGCGTCGTTTGACGAGGGGGTGACAGTGTTTACGCAGCTCCTCTCAGGCAGCGTGCCATGTTTTCTTCTGGGTTTGTGTTTATAAGCAGGAGCCTTGGGCCCGCCATCCCTATAAAAGCTGTCAGAATGCAGCTTTGATGTGAAGCTCACATGTGGGCAAAGAAGCGGCGTTGGGTGTTTGTCGTCAGCGTCCTCCCTGTAATTTTGGCTTCGCTCATAAAATACACTGAGGTCAGCAGAGGTTTCTTGTGAAGCCCCGTGTTGACCAAAACAGATAGTTAAAAAAAAGAGACAATATGCAATTTGAGGAGCCGTATTAAATTCAGGGTGTATTTCACAATTCAGTGTGGATTTAAAAGTTGAATTGAAGTCAATGAATATACGGTTAAAATTTAATAAAAATGAAATAAAATCATATCAGTTTAGTCTTTTTTGGGGGTTTTGTTTTATCTTCTTTTAGTTAACGTCTTCCAGCTGTGGCGTTCAGTTATACACAAACTCACACAAATATTGCTAAATATTCATAGAAAAATTAATGCTTTGGATAAATCTAGCTTTTCTTTGGCATTTTAAATTGTTATTTCGATTGTTTGTGATGTTAACAGATTTGATGTAAAAAAAAAAAAGTCAATTCCAACTTATTGTTTATACTCAAACTTTTAATTCACGGGGCTGCCTTAAATGTTTAGCTTCGGTTTATTGTCTGAACTTTTGTGTCTAGATTGGTGGAATTATTTACTTATTAGCTGAGGCATTTTTAACTCATAATTTCTAGTTATCAAGATGACTTCAGAAATGAATAATCATACAATTTGACAAGTGATATTTTGTTTACGAAATAAAAAAGACTTATGGATTTATGAATTTGACTGAAAGGGGTAGTTATGGGAGTGGGTGGAGCTAAACGTGATGTCCTCAGGTTTAAGGGGGGCAGGTTGAAGTACATCATGGTCAATTGGCAGTGTCATATGCCTTCGTTCCTACCAAGGAATTTAATTTATTTGAACCAAACCAGAGTCAGTGATCCTTATAAAACCTTTATTTTGTTAATTCAGTTGTTTTAAATGAATGAAATGTTCAGCAAAGCGATAAAGATATTTCAAGGTTCAAGACATTCACTGACATTGTATAGCTGTAGAAAAAAAAATACAACGAAATGATAGCAGTTCTCCGAGAGTTACAATAGATAAAAAGGTAAGAGAACATTTTACTAAAATAAAAAGGTTAAAAAAATATGAATAGTCTGGGACAGGTTTTATTTCTTTCTTTTTGAAGTAACTACATTCTAGGAAATGACGATTCCTGAAAGGTTGGGATGATGTGTATGATTGCAGTTATCATTTTATTCAGAGTACATTGCAGACGTCTCTGTTTCCCTGTGACTTCTCTCCTGGATCAGAGACGCTCCCTGTGTATGAACACCGCAGCTCGCTGCAGCTCAGATCTCAGAGAAGTGGCGAAGCGAGCCGTGACTTGCTCATCAGGCACAAATCAAATTAATCTCTCTCAATAAATTCCAAAGGAAGCAGAGAAGCATTGAAATGAACACCGAACAGATTGTTCTGTGAGATGTATATTCTTAAAATAATCCATGTAATTAATGTTTCAGGGTGCCACGGTGGAGTAGTGGTTCGCATTGTCACCTCACTGTCATCAATCCCTTGTTTGAGTCCAGAGTCCTTGTTTGAGTCAAGTTTTGGCTGCGTCCAGAGATTCTTCTCTCTAGATCAGGGGTCGGCAACCCGCGGCTCGGGAGCTGCATGCGGCTCTTTGGTCCCTCTGCTGCATGTCCTTGAGCCTCGGTCCCGCTGCAGTAAATCACGGAGCGGGGTGGGCCGGGACAATGCGGTAAAGCAAAGCGCACCCAGACCCAACTGTGTTGCTGGTCCTACTACAGAGAGTGCGGTAAAATGTAGACGGGGTTGTGAATGACATGTAACACAGCGGAAAATGTTCTAATTTTGAACGGCAGCATCCATCTCCCGTTGGATCTCCTCCTCTCCTGTTGCTGAGAGGAGCGTCTGAACCTCATCAGAACACTGCAGTGCTGTGGAGAGCCACATTTCAACAAACCCAGGCAACAAAACAACCTATAAGTGCAAAGTGGCGTATGTGAACAGCATGAGATATTTTAATATTGCGGACTTGTTGAGAGTGATGATCATCACTACAAATCAGCAAATGTGGACCAAGGATGATTCATGCTCACTGCCACAGACAGAAAATGTTGCAATTATTCACTTAATGTTAACAGACAGACACTGTTTGTACCCCTGCTGTAATGCTCCAGATTTACCATTTACCCACCATAGCATAATAATCTATAAACAACCAAAATTATCAATGTTTTCAGTTTTCAAACCAATGTTATTCCTATAGCACCATTCAGACACAACGCTATTCTCAGTGCTTTACAAGGAAATAAAGGAAATACATCAAAAACAAGGAGAATAAGAATCTTTCTATTAGATAATTACCATTACATGAAAATTCTTAAAAAAACTTAAAGTCTGAATTATGAAATGAAAAAGATGAAGAGAAAAAAACCCCACACAATTTAATGTTTTTAATTATGTTTTCTGGTTCAAAATACAGAAAAACGTTTTCCTTTTTTAAAAAGTGAACATGCTCCAGATATTGCGATTTATCACAACAACTTTGGAGATATTCACTTGTGTGAATTGTACTTTTTCGAGAATTCGGCTTTATTCTTCAGAGGACACATTCAGGGGAACAGTCATTAAAAATTTAACAAGTCAAGTGTATGTCTGTTTTAAAGTAAAATCCTGTTTTAAAACTCTGGATTTTGTTTGAAGAATCTGTATCCAGATAAACAGTCCAAGTCAGGTCTGATGAATGGAGCCTAGTGTAAATAGTGAGATTATTTTCAAGCTTTAAAAGTCTTTTGATTCCTTTGTTTCATCAAAAGGTCAAGAAACATTTATCAGCTGCTGCCTCACTTTGATTTAAGACACATGCATTACGATACATTGTTACCATGTATAGAAACTGGTTTTAAATAGTTAATTATGAAATAAAAATGCTTTCGACTGAAGTTTCCTGCTGGATGTCAGGAGAAGAAGAGTGTTTGATCAGAGTGACATCAACGACCGGCAGTCTTAAAGAATCATTTCCCTCAGTGAGGGTCTGTAATTACAGGAGAATCAGCCTTAACCCTCAGGCCACCAGATTGAAGATTGCAGTCACGATTTGATAAAAATGAGACATCCTCAAAGAGCAACCAAGGAAATCTGTCCAGGGTCACATCAGGAGAGTACGAGATCATTGGATTAATGAGTTATAACAATAATCTGCACTTTTAGGTACCAAACCTTTGGCCTTTCATGACTGACACATTAACAATGTGAAATATCTGTGTGTATTTGCCTCATTGTGGCAGAAATCCTCGTCATCCTCAATGAAAAGACATCTGAACGCCTTAAATGACATGCACATCCTTTAACAAGTGATATAGTGAATATTATCCAGCCGTGAACCGTCTGTCTGACGGACTTCAACAAATTAAACTTTAAACATTTCCCGGCTGTCCTGGCACCACTAAAAAGTCCGTCCAGTAATCCTTCACAGACTGTGGTGTGACAGACTTAAATTCAATTGAAGAAAAACATAACAAAGGCTCAGTTTACTGATTATTTTATAAAAAAATGTTTTATTGCTCTTAAGCTCTTCACTTCATATCCAATAAACTCCCATCAACTTCCATCACTTCTTTTAATATGTGAATATATGTCCCCCTCTAGGGGAGGAAAGATATACTGCAACAAAGTACAATATACCGGCACATTATTAAATGAACAGTCGACATTTATTATTATTATTATTATTATTATTATTATTATTATTATTATTATTATTATTATTGTTGTTGTTGTTGTTGTTGTTGAAATCAAACCCTATATAGTGTCATTTGGGGTTTGGCCAATCACAATCAAGGAAGGCCCTCCTTTTGACCTTCCCACAATTAGGCAGCTCTGCTCTGGCATTTGACACCACGAGAGGAAGTACCTCCTCCTCTTCCCAAGATGGGCATGTGTGGGCTGAGCTAGTCCAGCTCACACAGACAAAGCAGATTCTGAATGCAGCTGATATGATCCAATATTGAAATGGCTGACAATCACGGAAAAGTTGGATTTGGGGCAATAAACTTTGAATACAACGTTTTTGGAGGAGACCCATATTAAAGTGCTGTATGATATGATAGAGTGCTTTAACACTTTTTAAATTAAGTCTAAGTAAATATTCTCAATGTTACAGCTTAATATTCACTTACTATATAATAAGGGAGGTATGAGGTTTGTCTGCTGTGTCAGCGTCTCCTGAAGACATTTTGTGAGGTCCCGCCAGACTGTAGATGGAAAGTGAAGGACAATCTAAAGCCTCGTCACCATCCGGAGCATCATCTGGAACGTGTGTTGTTTCAACCTAGACAGTAAACAAATGAAAAAGTTATGTTTACGTCACATTTTATCCACATAGTTCATTGAATCGAAGTATTGTGTGAATCAATCTTAAGGTAGTTTACAACGGTTCATCTATAGCTACACTAAGAAATTATTTCTGTACACTACCGGCTACAATGTAACTAATAAATCCTGTTTTTACTTCTTAATTTTGTGCATGGATTTACAGATCAGGCAAGTAAAGTATTTGTACTTGGTTACTAATCTTAAGTCAATTTTCAGGTGTTTACACAAATATCTGTACTTTCTCCTCCTTGCATTCTTAAAATGGACTCAATCCTTTTAACCTTTATGAGGATGAGTGACAGTGTGAAAGCAGCTGACAGTAACAGTTTAAGATAATAGCAGAAGACCAAGACTTCCTGTTTCTTTTTCAAATGGAAAACATATTTCATACTGAGTTCAGTCAGGTTACAGTTTGTGATTCAAAACTATTTTACATGTTTACTTTTTTTATTTTTACATGTTTAGTTTTCAAACAGAAGCAAGCGACATGACAACAAGCAGACGTAAAAACTATATACACTCCTGTTTAACATGTTAAACATTCATCACATTGGGGAAAACATCACATCACAAACATCACAAATCTCCATGTTTCTATCTATTCTTGTGGACCCAATCAATCAGACACATTATGCATCAGGACACACTAAGCAGACACATTACACAGTTTGAAAAGCCAAACTCACCTTTAAAATTGGGACATAGCCATGTAACAGGCAGACAAAACTCCCTGCTTTCTGATGAGGTGCATCAAAAATTCCAAATTGTGCAAAGTTGGATGTTTGAGCACAGGCAAGCAGCACAAGCACTAAATTAGTGAGAAAGCACTTATTGCAGGATAAAAACAGCAGGACTAGGAACAGAGACAAACACAGCTGTTGGAATGCCCAAAAGGTTTTTGCTTAAAAGCCATCCAGAGCATGCATGCATTTTAGAGTATGGAAAAGTAAAGCTTACCACTGGAACGGCGTAGATTGTGAAATCTTCTGTGACATCTTGCTCTGCAGGTGAAACAAGATGTACAATAGAATTACTATGAAAAGTCTTGTTTGTCTTTATTGACACTTTACTCCCGGCAATAACATTTCTGCACTTTAGCACCAATATTTTGCAGATAACAATGCCAAGATGTAATATTAATTAATCCCACATGTGGTCACAGCTCAAGGAAGCTCCCTACCAGAAAAGTATCACAATAATATCATCCACATAGGGAATCAATCGTTAAAAAGTTCAAGTAAAAAATAATCCCACTATATTTAATGTGGTAAAATAAATGCAACTAATCATTGTTCACTGAAGGATTTCTGGTACATCTATTTTAAGTGAGATGAAACACCAAATAAGCCAAATGGATAAGGCAGAACAACTTTGATAAAGAAATACATTTCCATGCACAGTAAACTACTTTCACGATGTGATAAGCTTGGACTTACTTTTCTTACAACAAACTGCCAAAATAACACAGATGACAAGAACCACCACCACAGCCACCAACACAGGCACTAGAACAGCAGTCTGATTATTCGGATCAGTACCTGTTAAAGAAAAAAAACACCAAACAAGTGTTCTAGTATTAGATTCAAACACTAACATGACTTGCCACAATCCTCAACATTCACAGTGCATACTTCTTCACAGACATGTCTAGGCCAAATAGTTAAGGAATAATTACATTTTTCCAAACACTTAATAGTTTATATCTTCACTCTGTGGAACTTCAGTAAGTTTTGAGCAACCAGCAGTTCACACATGAAAGGGTGAAGTCATCAAAACTGAATTTGGACCAACAACATCTTAATAGAGATGAATTCTTATTCATATTTGTGCATGAGAACATTGTTGAATCTGTTTGTTTTTTAAATGGTTGAAATTACCAAAGTGATGACTTTGACTTTAAAGAAAATTGAGAATATTAATGACATAACGTGTTGTTTTGTTTTTATAATCTTGTCATACTGTGATAATCTGAATCCAATAAATTTGACAAGTAATTTGATGGCGGTTGGTCATTATGGGGTGACGTGGGTTCCAGAGCCTGACTGGTTGAGAAACTCTGGACTGAGGCCACAAACTTTTGTTGCACTTTTGGTGTCCGGTCACACAACAACGGTGCTCAGAATCACTGAAAATGTGACTTCCCAAGATGTAACTTTCGAAAACGCTCCAACTCTGTCTCTATGTAAACGGTGGGAAACACAACTGTTCGGAAATGCTGCTACCACGTAAGCGTGCGTACACAATAACAACGTTTCCTCCAGATTTATGACTTCCAGTCCGTATTCTCCTGGGACGTGTTAGTTTTATAGCTGACAGTCACCGTAATAACGATCCAACTTGGTCCTCTGCCCATGTATGTCCCATTGTTAATATTTATAGCATATTGATCTGTGTTAACAGACAATACATGTTAACATGGAAATCGCAATGTAAACGTGAAACTTTTTTGAAACAAAAATACAAAAATTATACATTTTCACTTGAAAAAAACTAAAGCCCTCACCATATCGGCTCCCTTAACAGATTAAAATTGGTAACTTTCCTCAAATTAAAAGAACTTTTCCCTTTTGAAACTTTGCAAAACAACAACCTATATATTTACATAATGCCTCTTCCAGACCTACCAGTGACATGGGAGCAGACATATTTAATATCCGTCATGTCCTCAGTCGAGCTGACCCGGTTGCTGTGTTTACAGATTACTGTAACATTCATTCGGTAGACTTCCAGCGTTGCACTGGAGTTTGTGATCTTTGATTGATTTCCTCCATCCTGATCACATTTTTGATTGACACATCTAAAAGTGCTGCTGATGTGAGAGTCGGCCGCGATGCAGGTCAAAGTGACGTTACAGGAGTCTGAGCTGTGTGATACAGAGTTCACCGTCAGCGCGACGGGAGACACAAGATCTGGAAAGACAGAGTGCGAGAAGTGTTAGAAATGTGCAAGGCGGCGTTCTTCAGTGTTTTAAATGTAAGGAAACTTACCTTGAACAATGATATTGTGTTGGGCTATTGGGTGTCTTCCGTCCTCCGTCAACGTCTGTGCAGTATAAACTCCACTGTCTGTCTCTTGTAGGTTCTTCAGTATCACAGAGTAGTTATTGTTCTCAGGGATATCAATCCTTCCAATGTAAGTTTTACTGATTGTTGGTTCTGAACCAGGAAAAAAGGTTATTAAAGATGATTGTTTTTTATCAAAATTCCATTCAAGGTATCGAAGTTGCTCAGGCACATTGTTGACATCCAGCAGCACATCTTTGCCTTTCTGCAAGTACACAGGAGCAACACTGGACTGGACTGTAAAACAGGAGATGCAGATTACATACAATTTTATACACCATTTTATTAAATCTAACTTTTTTCCAAACTGAGTTAGTTTCTCTAATTAGCTCGTGACAGGACAAATTCACACTCTCACTATGTGACACTGTATTTTATTTTACTGACTTTCAAGCACAGTGTAGTTTTCACAAGTCAAGCCTGTATAATAGCAACAGACAATAAAGACAATAAAGGGCTCTAGACAGATTTGTGCTCCTTGTTGAACATAGGAAATGATGAATCAAAAATAAGGAAGTTCAGAAGGCAAAAGGCGAGTCGACTCAAAAACAAGAATTAGAAAGCTGTATGTTATATAGTAACTGATGATTGTGAATATATTCAAGTTACAGGATAAACCCTCTAAAACTGACTAATCATGAAAAAATATAGTGGTGATGTTAAACAAATTTACAAGGGGAACCTTTACTACATCAATTTCTGAACCATTGTTACTTGATCTTAATAAAACTACAACGCTAATCAAATAACTGAATAAATCCTGCAGGCTTGCCACATGGTGGATGCTGGCAAACTCACAAACTTTAAAACGAGACGACAGCAGAAACTTCACAGATGATAATAAAACACTTGTAGGCAGAAGTCTAAAAAAAAAGAACAGCTTCGAAAGGTTGAAAACGCTGAAATGACAGCAACATATTCACAAATACTGTATGTACATAAGTTACAGGTATTGAGGCACCACCACAAAATGTTGCTGTTGGATTAATTATTAACTTTTTTTATTTTATCGCAGCTTCGAACTGGAACAGAACAAACATTCTGACATTTTGTAACTGTACTCCATTTGCTTTGTTTCATTATTAGGTAAATAGGACTACTTTTAAATCCATAAAAGTTTGTAAAGACTGAATTACCTTGTGTTTGGTACAAATGCACCAGGAAAAGCCAGAAACATGTAACACGAGCCATGAACAGATGTGTTTTACGGAACATTTCCTTTTTCTTTATGTGTGCGTGATAGAGAATAAGGAAGTACAACAGAGAGATGAAGGATACCATAAAAAGAGAGAAGGACCCTCCACCCCTTACTTGTGTACTGTTATTGATTGTTATAATTATCAGTGATACATTTCTTCAGGAATTATCAAATATTTAAATGAAGGGATGTAAAAATTCAACATATTTACTTTTCTCATACAAACACTGAGTGAGGTCTGTAAAATATATAATCATATAGTCACAGATAAATAAAATTCGATTTTATTTTTTTACATGTACTACAGTTATTATTAAAGCCTGAGGCGTTGAGAAGTCGCACTTTTCATATTGTTACAATCCCTGGCAGAACCCAAATGCAGACTTGGACACAAAGGGTGGCGTTCCAAAGTTTTATTTGAAAAGTACATTTTATGGAAGTGACAGGACCTCCGTTCATATTTTTGATCAGTAGAATTTGTGTTATCTTTTCTGTCATTTGGATTATTTGTTGTGAACATGGAGGGCTGTTTGCAGGGTTGCTATAGTGACCCATTTTAATCTCAATGGGATAATCTTGTTAAATAAAAGTAACTGTAAAATATAAACTGAGCACATGGTAATTATTTATCAATAACAGACACTTATTGTGTGGCTGAATAATTAAAAAAAACATGCTCATAAAGGATCTATAATTAGGGTGCATATCCTGGAAAACCTTTGTAGAAACTAGTCATTTACACATTCTTTTAGCTTGAACTTAATCATTTGACACATGATTTTATACTAACATTTTGCCTGGGATGTGCCAATTGAGCAATCCATAAACAGAGCACATGAAATGAGGAACTCTGTGGGAACAATACTTCAGAGCAATAAATGTTATATGGTTGCATTTTCTGTTTATCTACCTGCATTCTGTTTCTCAAATGAACAGCTGAGCTAACTGTGTGGGTTACACCCATAAACTTCACGACCTCTAATAAATGCCAAATAGCTTTTCTTTCCTTTTGACTCTTGTTTTATGTTGTTGTACGATGTTGGATTTGCACCTGCTTATTATGGCGATTCCGGGTGTGTGAGAATACGCTGATACTTGTGCAGAGACATTGAGATGGTTGTATTGTTCACTCTGGTATGAACACAATATCTGAAATATATACTCTCTTAAAGTCGTGTTGTGCAAAATTTACTTTCTGAAGGTTTTCCAATAGTATTATGCGTCCCCAATCCTGGGGATGACGTTCCAGAAGTGAACATTGTCTGTCATCTCTCTCCCTGGCTTGTTACAAATTTTTAAAAGTGTGATGCTCCAATAAATTAATCAGAAATCAAACCTATATATTGTATCATTGGGGGTTTAGCCAATCCCAATCAAGGTAGGTCTCCTTTTCTACACTCCCACTATTAGGCAGCTCTGCTCTGGCACAAGGCACCACAAGATGAAGTACTTCCTCCTCTTCCCAAGATGGGTATGTGTGGGCGGAGCCAGTCCAGCTCACACAGACAAAGCAGATTCTCAATGCAGTACATGTGATCCAATATTCAAATGGCTGAAAATCAAGGAAAAGCTGGATTTGAGGTAATAAACCTTAAACATAAAGTTTTTGGACCAACAAGACCCATGGGAAATTGTAGAAAAGCTGTATAATATGACCCCTTTAATAAACAGGCTTTCCAACAGTCTGGCTTATTTCCAAGAAGCATTGTGTCAACAAAGAAATAAACAAACCTTTCCCTTATTTTTGTTTAATTTTACCCATGTCCGGTTTTGTTTTCCAAGTGTGGACACAAAGAGTTTATGAAGCCATTAAACAACATGTGACATTCAATAATCAGCTTTATTAAAGCACTTTTCTTTCTTTTTTTTAAAATCAATTATTTCATTTGAATTCTCTGGCTGCGATAACACTACTGGATCTCCAGAGCTTCAGGTTAATTAGGACACAAATACATCAAATCTCCATCACATTCATAGCCATCTCACAAAGCCTTGTCTCATGTGTCATTTCAAACATCACTTTCCTACTTTCAAACGTCTGTACACTCCCCTCTGCAGCAATCATCTTACACATTAGACAACAGAATCAGTGTACAGACAAAAACATAAGAAAAAAAAGGTAATATAGCATTTACAAAAAAAAAAAAGTGCTGTTAATAAGGTTAGTACCTCAAATATGGACAGATAGCTGCTATATCTAAGTGCAAATGGCAAAAGACCAAATGGACATACACATTCATGCATGTACAGTAGCTCTCGCGATCATCTGGAGGCATCACTTCATTCGTCAGCTTGCTTAAAGCCAGAATCTGATTCAAACATGCTTCAAGTTAGACGATTTCCAGTGTGTGAGTCTTTTTTGTTTTGTTCAAACTTTTCTAAGGTGCCATTGTACAGTACATCATAAAGTGCTAAGAATATGTTCTGAAATGGGCAACTGAAAGCATACAAGTCACGAAGAATACAGTATACAGAGCACCTTGAGCACAGTTTTCAGTCTGCAGTTTGTCTACATTCATATATTTGAGTGCGTTACATCATGAACATTACATCATGACAGCATTTTCAAAGTACCATTCTAAACATACATTGCCTTGTCATATGCACTTCCCCTTCAGGAAATGCATAAATAGTCTACCAATGGACCACTGACAGGAAGTTGAGCGTGGGAGCTGAGCAGCTGATGAACAGCTGAAACTTTCAGCATTGGCCATTTAGTAGTCAAAACTGTGTGTGTGTATTGTACGCTTGTTTGAGGTAAATCCCAAAGTGGTCGGATTCTCTGCTCATCCTGTCATGATCATCATTACCATGACCCATCTACTTCTCCTCGACCATAGAAACGTCAAAATATACAGTGGTGTCTGAGTAATTACTAAGGCTTCCTTTCGACAATGCATTTTTGTGTAACCAAGGCCCGTCGATCTTAAACAGTTTCCCGCCTACACGGTAAACCTCTATGTCCACGCGATACAAACTATTCAAAATTATGACATCCATACACCAGGCCTAAAGAGGGCGCTGAAACGCTGTCACAGAAATACACCAAAAACAGAGAAGAAGGAACGGAGCATGCAAAAATTGAGAAATCGATAAATCTAACATCTGGCCTTATTGAATTAAATAGCATCAGCATTTTCTGCAGCACCATCTGGAGCATATAGACCACCATTGTTGTTGTTATAAGTGACGTCGCGGAGAGGGTCGTGTGGTGACCGGGTTGAAAGGTGGGCCGATGATATCATCATTTTCAGCAAATATGTGTCTTGCAAAATCCACACATCAATGCCGAGGCAGCATTTGTAAATTCCTCCACTATGCGCCAACATGAAATGGCGTTCTCGTGTGGACAGGTCCTAAATATTACCTACACTCAGGCCCCATTTACACGACAACGTTTTCAACTGAAAACGCAAAGCTTGCATTATTTCATTGTATTTCAGTCATCCGTTTGGACAGCAAAGGAGCTTGTAGCCTCTGAAAACGCAGCATTCCAAAAACGGCTGCCAACGTTTTGAAAAAGCCTTGTAGAAACGGGGGAAAACGCAACTTTCTGAAAATCCTCGGGCTCTGTCTTGTGTAAACGGGGCCTCAGCCTATGTGAGGTGAATAGACTACCACCACATTAACTATGTAAATAGATGCAGTTAGAAAATGTGTTATAACATCCTATGAGTACAAATCAGAACAGGGTAAAACATGCACATACCAAATAAACATATGACAATGAAAAACTTGAAGCTGACCAAACAATAGTCCACAGTCTTCCATATTTGCCCCCAAGCCCCAGATAATTCTGATGTGAGTTGAAAACAGTCAAAGACGACAGTTTTATATTGGTTTTGACTTTATGTTTCACTGATTTGTTATTGAGATTTAACTTGTGTAGCATTCTTTAAAAGGCTCCGTTCTTAAGTTGTCCATTTTTTCACACGTTGCTAATCCGAACGCTGAGAGGCGTTTCCCTGACTCTGCCTCGATCCTCCCCCCTCTGCTCCCTGTAGCTCTGCTCCAGACGGATCTTCTCTGGATCAGACACGTCCGCCACGGGCCCGCTCCCGTTGCTCTGGTACGCGTGCTGGGGACTGGACGGTTTGAAGATGGGGGTGGTCTTGGTCTTGGCCACTTTGTCAAAAAAGGCAAAGTCGGCCACATATTTGCCCGACGGGGAGAGGGAGACGACGGGGGGGAACTCGTAGCCCCAGAGGATCTCATCGGGCAGGTAGGAGGTGCGAACCTGACAGGTGGCGGACGTCGGTTCCACCGTGGCGCTCATGATCACCAGCAGCTCAAAGTCCGCCAATTCTGGGTCTGTCCAACCACCACCTGGTGATGGTCAACAACAGAAGTGAGGGAAAATGCTGAACCTAAAGCTGAATTTCTAGTGTATGCTGTGAAGTGATCACATAACACCAAACTTACCCTTGGCTGCCCAGGCTCGTAAGGGGCTGTTGTCATCAATGACGTGGTAGAAGGTGAGGGGCAGTATGAGGAACGGGCTGTCGCTGGAAGCCTCCACTTCAAAAGGAACATTTCTCTGATCGAGACGAACAGTCTCGCCTTCCTTGGTCAGAGATGCCTGGAGGAGTTTTCCAGTCACCTGCAGAGAACGATGTGTAAACTCATGGAAGAAGTTTTACCGTCTCTTTTTTTTTAAAAATTCATCTCTATCGCTTGCAAAGTTACCTGACAACCGATCAGAAGACTCTTGCGCATGTTGGCCACCCTGATCATCAGGCAGGGTCGACCGTCGTGCGACGAAACCACAGCATGCTGGCTGAACTTCACCGTCTCACCTCTTTTCTTTGGCCGTGCCATCTGATGGGGAGAAGGTCACAAGTTGGTGCTGTTAGTTGTTTTTGGAATGAAACCACACATACATGCATAAAGAGAACAATACGTTATGAACAATGTTTTGATTGTGCTGTAGCAGCGTTTCCGCCTTCCACATGAGACATTGTTTTGAAAAGGTTCCACCTCGAGAGCCTCAATGTGACAACAGCACATGTAAATCCCATTACACTACTGGAAGCCTAGGAATTTCCTTACAATAGATAACAACAGACAACAGATACAGTTTAGTAAAACACACTTAATCCACCTATCCTTACATAAATAATTTGAAGACTATTTTATGGAAACAGAGTAATTTTCAGGCGATTGAACAAAGTGGGCAGGGAATGTTATGATATAGTCATGTTTCAAATTAGATCAGACTAATTTCAAAATGCTTTTATAAAATACAAATCTCCAGATATATTCTATATTCTATTACATAGCTGTTTTTCATTTTATAGAACATTGCAGTTTGATTTTTGTTTTGGGGTTATTTTTATATGTAAGCTACCTTGGCCAAAAAGGTCCCAGTGATGAAGATTTCCACGATCATTGTGATGACCAGCTGTACAATGAGGAGGATTATCGCCACAGGACATTCCTCAGTGATGCAGCGAAAGCCATAACCGATGGTCGTCTGGGACTCCAGCGAGAAGAGGAAAGCTCCTGTCAGAGTCTGCATCTGCAACACGCAGGGCGTGTGGTTTGAAGGAGGATCAAACTCTGGAGGGACAATGGTTGAGAAGGCAAGATAAGATTGTTTCAGATACTTCATAATATAGTGGCAAAGCAGGTATTAAAAATAATTGCTTGAGTAATTTCTTTGTGTGATAGAGCTTAGCAAAATTCCCATTATGAGACAGCTTATCGTCATGATTCAAGAACTGAATATTTCTTTAATAGGATTTTTGTAACGTGGAAACATAGAGACATTATAACAAATGTCATCTGAATTACTGTAATTCATAGTATTTGCACAAATAAGAAAATAACATTGATATATCCTTGTTAAACTCTCTGCCCAACGCTCACATTGCCTTTCAATGTAAAGGCAAAAGTTGTTAAGAACATCAAATTGACCACCTGACTCCAAGGAGTTAAGATGTCCATTTATACATGTACAGGGACAAATGAGAAACAACGTACTACCAATCTGCCACTATAAGACAAAGTTCTTGTTTGTGTTTTACAACTTATAACAACTGTCAGTACTTCACATTATTTTGATTGTTGCTGCGTCATTGATGTACTGCATGCTGAGCTCCACTGCATTAGGGTGGGCATTAACACATCACTTGGAAACTTTAAATGTCAAAACACCTCTTTTCTCACCACCTCTACCCACACTTCATGTCACATTTTTGTTTCACTCTAAGTGTCAGGAAGTCTGGGGGGGGGTTTGGGGGTGCATGAAGTGTGAAATGTTACATACAGAAAGACTTATCTGTCCTGTCAAGACTACTTTGAAAGAAAGTGGATCATCCAAACTGGAATGAAAATGTGATGTGGTGGGTTTGTTATACTGTGTGCTCCTTGTTAAACTTCCCGCTGGACTCTCACCCAGCAGGTCTCCGTGCACCAGCGCCACCAGGTACCATAGCACCCCGAACAGGAACCAGGTCCCTGCAAATGTGGCCGTGAACAGGAAGAACTTGTAGCGCCACTGCATGTCCAGGAATGTCGTCCAGAGATCCCGCATGTAGAGGCCGCCTCTCCCGCTGACGTGCTCGATGCGCACGTTGCTGCGGCCATCTTTCGACAAGACCCGTCTCCTCTTCCTCAGAGTCCCCCCGCTGCTGGATATCCCACCTCCAAGTAAAGGTTTGAGGACGTCCGTCTGCGTCTGGGAATGGCAGACTTTCTGAGGCGACGCGCTACGAGAGGAGGGAGGAGTTGCCGAGGTCATCTGGTAAACAGCAACAAAAAAGGAAATCATCCTTTTGTTTATCAGTTAGCAATCCAGCAACAAACCCACATTTCTGTTCCTTTCCATATTTTGCTTTTTATCTCATTGAAGTATTGCAGAATATGTTTATGTCCAAGAAAATCAGGGTTTTAATCATGCTGGGATTTTGTCAGACATTTCAGGACTCAAAGCTGCAACGTGACACAGAGCAATAAAACTTGTGCATGAAAATGTATGAAATGTAAAATAAACCTTGTTTCATCTCAAACACAACTTGAAACAGGATGATTTCAAGATCAGGTGATCAAATGAGAAGTTTGAAGAAGAAGAAGAGGAAGAAGAAGAAAAAGATTATTCTGTTTTTAAATTCTGAGAAATATCTTACAGTTTTAACAACAGGCTGACTCACTTCCCAATTAGAACTGGGGCCATTCCTGACATCAAATTCAAATTTCATCATAACTACATAACAGTGAGTATGTGTGAGTCATAATCTGTCATGAATAATAACATATACAGTATTCAGCTAGATTTTCTCCCAGATGTTCAGGTGTGTAATGTGAATTATTTTCTATCTGGTGTTTCTAAAGTATTTCATGATCAAGAAGGAGTTTTTAAAACATATGTATGTGTGTTGTTGTGTGTGCGTCACTCTTAATGTTCTGACTCAAGCATTTTCAGAGTATTGAAGAGGAAATACCTGGAAATAGTTTGACAGAACAAGGGAAACAAGCATTACAAATTAAGCTTTAAAGCATGAAGGTGTCAATACACTAGACCACACTAAAAAAAAGGTATTAAACTAAATCAATCTCAAAAAAGTAAAGCTATTATATGAAATGGAGGATGGAAAAGTTTTGGCGATGTGGCCGTACATTCTGCTCCATGCTTTCCTGTCACGTCAAAGAAATGGAGGAAAGCTTATCTTAGTGAGAAAAAGTTTGGTAGTCCTCTGTAAGTGATAGCAGACATTCAGTATTCTTGGTGAGTGATTGTCATACAAATAAACTAAAGAAATGACACACCATCATGTCTGTCATAATTTCCCCCCGAGATGAGACTCTCATACAGATGCTGAAAACAAACAAAACCAAAAGAGGAACTGTTGAAAATGGGGAAACAGTAGAGTGCAATAGAGTAAAGCCAGCCCTCTTTGTATTTATTAAAGTGTTTGACCAGATAAAAATGTTAACATTTACCCTTGGTAAAAGCTTTAGGGAGAAGTCATAATTGAAGTGTTTTACACCAAAGGACACCAAATGTTGAGACCCTCAACATTTCAGTAACCCCACCTCCCTCTGCTCTTGCTGAGCAATAATTCATTGATTTTAACAGTTATCATAGATACCCATATGATGACTATATCATCCATTATATTGATTTGTGAGGAGCTGACAGCAGAAAAGCTGCAAATGAATCATATTCACAAGAAATACAGTCCTATATACATTATTGGCTGCAGTTATTACATCTGCAAATTATTTATTTATCACGTTATGACATTATTTGGTCATGCCATGTTATTGGCCCCTATAAATTGATTACGACACATCCCGTATGAACTTGAAATCAAAGCAGGTCTACTCTAGATTCAAAGTGACTTATCATAGTTTTGTGGATACATGTAAATGTAATTTTGACAGCCTCAATTCACCATGCAGAGGTATATATCATACATAGGTGACACCTCAGCTTTTGTATAAGTCAGACAAAATAAATCCGAAATAACCAAACTCTTTTAGCTGTCCGTGTGTCAAAGCAGCTCTGATGTCTTTAGTGGTTTACATGTGTGAACGCTTGTCGGGACATTTCGATACGGTCCAAAGCAGATCCATACGGACAGGCTGTTTCTGTGTTGCTCACATAATTTGACACGCTCACTTACGTTGGGTGAATCGTGTAGGCCAGAGGACAGGATGGCCCACAAGAGAGGAGAAGATAAGGGAGAGGAAAGAGAAAAGAAAGAGAAGTTGAATCAGAATGAAGATGCATTAACCCAACAAACATCCACACAGAGACTCGTTTGTGAGGTGTAGGAGAGAGGAGAAAGCTGAATGAGTCAATTAAGGTTAAAAAAACTCTCTGTCTGAAATGCAGACGTTTATCAAGATAACGTTTTGTTATATATGCATATAAAGCACGGTGTTGGGTCGAGCCGGAGAAGCCTTTAGCGGACAAAGAGTGAACTTCTGACTGGAAACTGGAGACGGCAGTAAGAGTTTGATAGCTGAGGGCCGATTTGGCTTCCTGTTCGCTCTGGTTCTTTTTTCAGCCTGACACTTGGGTCCTTTGCAATCCTTTTCTCAGGTGTTTTTTTACAGCTTTATACTCTGGATTCTCACAAGGTCTCTCTGTGATTTTCTCACACATGAGTACAAATCACATGTGAAAGCTCTGAGCGCTGCATTGCTGCCCAAAGCTTTATGGATACCAAGTTAATCTGTTAATGTTATACGCAATTCACTTTACTTTTTTTTCTGGATTTGGAACCCTGGTTATACACATTTTATGCCAGTTTGTAACATTCGGATACCTTACCCAAGTATAAAAAAAAAAAAACATTCTGTAGGTTGTCAAATATTGTATTGAAAACTTTAGTGAGAAAGAAAAACAGCTATAAATACTACATCAATACTACATTTGGAGAATGATTTGACATCATGGTTGTGGAAACTAATAGAGAAGGAGGAGTAGTAAGAACTTAAATTTTTTTTTCTCATGGAATGTAAACGGAATTAACGAACCGGTAAAAAGTTGAAAGGTCCCATTTAAGGAAGATGTGATACTTTTAGAAGAAGCACACCAGAAAAAGGAAGCGCATAATAGAATCGGAGCCAAATGGATTGGTCAAGTATACCACTAACCTGGTGGATGCCTGGAGACCTTTAAGTCTAACAAATAGACAATATTGGCGTCACTCTCAAGTACACAATGTATATTCTAGAATAATTTTTTTCTGCTTGATAGCAAACTTCTACCTGGAGTTGAATGTTAAATATCACATAATAATTTCAGACCATGGGCCCAGTGTCTTTTTCACTGAAACTGTTTCAGGCTTGATCCCCAAATTGCTGACAAGGAAACAATTCTGTGAATACTTGGAGACTCAGATAGGGTTATATTTCAAGACAAATGATCAAGATGACATTTCACATATCCTCTAATGGGAAACTTTCAAAGCATACCTGAGAGGGTGTGTCATTTCATATCAGTGTTCACAAAAGAAATGTAATAATCAAAAACAGGCAAAACTAGAGAAACAGATGTGAGAACTAGATACAGAGAATGCTTCTCATTCCTCTGCAGAAAAATATATAAGAATTTCAGGTCTCAAATACCAGCTCAACAAAGTCCCCTCTGAAAACATTTTTAAAATATTTACTTTTACAAAGCAGACATGCTATGAAACAGTTCTTCAGTACAGGTTAATTACCAACACTAATACTATTACCCTTAATGAATGAACTGCTCAGGGTTGTCAGGGAGTGTAAAACAAACCTGTTTGTATTCACTGTTGTGCCCGAAAGACAAAAGTTTAACTGTTCAAAGGTAAAATGTGTTCGGAATAGGAGACGATTTCAGGAAATTGACATTAATTCATAAAGCACTTCATGTTTTCTTCCTCTGCTGAGCCCGTCATTTCAGTTCATTCACAATCTTTAAGGCACTATTACACTGAGTTAATACAACTTGCAAGTTGGAAACACAAAAACGAAACAAGAGCAAGAATATGTGTGATAATCATCATTTTGAATCACATCGATTCAATACTTTATTGCAAGGAAGTGTTATAATCCCCAGAAACTTCAAAACTCCTCTGGAATTTCCATTAATGTTGCAGGACCACGTTGAAAAAAGTGGTGCAAATGTTTTGTAATATGTTCAAAATTCAAGAAAGTGATCAGTCAGGCAAGGACATTTGAAAATGACTGCATGCTTCATTATATTCAGGTGATATTCAGATTTTGTCGTGTCCCACTGAGGCTTTGAGTATGTTCACCCCAATCGTCAAACTAAGTAAAGATTTATTCTGTTCAAGCAAATTATTAGTCTGCAAACCAGTTTGTGGATTTAAACAGAATAATTCAAGCTGTGAAAAGCAGTGAAGAGAAAAAAAAAGGCATGTTGTCCACATCATTTTGTCCATTTCATGGTCATTAGAATAGCTCTTTTGCAAAGCTCCTCGTGGATTATATAACCACTCCGCTTTAATTAAATCACACTTTTGTGATTATGCAAGAGTGAGCCTCTGAAAAGCTCCGTAATTACAATGACAGTATTGAAAAGGTCAGTCTCTCACTTGTGTATCAGCATCTCACCCAATCCACACACACCCACACACACCCACGTGACACAAGTGTCCCCGAAGGGAGAAAAACAACACAAATTCCACTGTAAGGGTGTATCAGATAACTAATAGGCAAATGGGAGTAAATTGGAGTAAAAAGCCGGAAATATTTTTGACCCACCTCTTCAGTAGGATGTATTCCATCTCCATGGCAACCCCACAACTTTACAGTACCGCCCTGCAGCCTCAGTGAGCCCGAGTCCAAAAGGTGAATCAAAACTTTTCCTTTCACTGGACAAAAGGAGTGCACACACACACATACACACTCTCCCCCTCTCTCTATCCCTCTCTCTACTTTTCTCTCTTCCTCTCTCCTTCCTTCTCTCTCTCTCTCTCCTCTGTGTACACAGGAATGCTTTGTTGAGAGCTGAGATAAAAGAAACAAAAGGCACCATTGACAAAAACGACTCTGTGCCCATCCCGTATGTGTGTGTGTGCGTGTGAGTGTGTGTGCATGCGTGTGTGTGTGTGTGTACATGGGTTTTTTTGATGCATCCGTGTGGGATTTCTTATGTATTTATGTGTTATTAACAAGTTTTTATTAACATCAGTGCATTCACTTGCCCACAAAACAAAGTCCACGCAGGGTAAATTAGAAAGATTTTAGTTTTTAAAACTTGCTGTAAGGGCGGGATGATTTGTAATAAAATGATCAGAATAGAACAAAATCGATACTTTGTACAACTGAGGCCCTGTTTGTGTAAGAAAGAAGGAGAGATGAGTGAAGGTGGAAACAAGAGAGTGTAAGAGAGGGAGGAAAAGATCAGTAACAAAAGGCCCTCGTTAGTATTCTGGAGTGAAGAGTAATCCGCCTCCCTCTATGCCTCTCAATCGCCTCCTCACTCACCCACACACACGTTCTCATTCTTTCACTTTGTTTCACCTGCCTTTCTTCCCCCCCCCTCATCTGTTACTTCAAGATATTTCAAAAGGTTTAGGATCTTTCTTCTGGCAGCTCATTTAAAATGCTGGTTTTTCAAAAACTCAACAATTAAACACTTTGTTTTAGTGATGATGAAGATATAATGAAAAACCTGAAAACACAAACATCATCTTAACATCAAATACTTGATTTAAGTAACTCTGCACTCAACAGATGGGATAATCGGCATAACTTCTGTCAGTTGTTTTGTTTAAATGGTGCAGAAATCAAAATGGTTTTTTTATTGTTATTTCAAAAGACTACGTTTTTTCCCTCATTAACCTTTAGCATGAACTGCATATGTTCAACATTAAAAAGCAAAAGAAAATTAAGTTTTTCTATTAATCCAGAATCATGTCTTCATGTTTCGCTGCAGTGTGTGTGTGTGGATGTGGAGGTGTATCAGGTGACACTCAGGATGAGACGTTTTTAACAGACTAGAAATTCAAATTTTCACCTTAAAGTGGTTAAAAAAAAAAAAAAAAAAAAAAAAAAAGTGAGTGTT
>OMNM01063700.1:1029-38297 GCA_900302745.1 Parablennius parvicornis | reverse complement strand
AGGAGAGTCTCGGGAAGGTATTTTTGTTATGCGTGCATAATGACAATAAAGACTTCTAATTCTATGAAGCGTAGTTCCTCCACACGTCTGCTGATTTGTAGTGATGATCGTCACTCTCTACAAGTCCGCATTATTTAAATATCTCATATGCCGTAAACCTTCCCGTTATTGTTCACATATGCACTCAATTTGCGCTCACTGGTTGTTTTGTTAGCTGGTATGTTGAAATGTCGGCGCTGCAAAACACCTTAATCTTCTGACAGGGTTCAGAAGCTCCTTTCAGTAACAGGAGAGGAGGAAATCATGCGGAAGATGGACGCTGCTGTTCGTCTTATGAAAGTTTTCCGCTGTGTCACAGAACAGATGTTTACGGCTACAGACGGCCGTAGAGCTGCGGCTGCCGCCACAACTTCTGCATTCTTCGTTCTACTATTGTTGCATGATGACGTTTCATGCCCACATTGTTATGTGGCGTTTACAACCCCGCCTACATTTTACCACACTCTCTGTGGTGGGACTGCACAAGACAGTTGGTTCTGGGTGCACTTTGCTTTACTGTACCGTCCTGGCCCGCCGCGCTCTGCTCAGTGACGTACTGCAGCTGGACCGAGGTTCAAGGAGCCACAGCAGAGGGACCTTAAGTCACGTCCCACCGCACTGCGGGGCGGGGCGGGTTTTCATGTGGTCCCACAGAAAAAGTTGTGGATGGTACGGAGAAAACCTGCAACCACAAGCTACTATTTTTCGTCCCCCCTCTGTTGAGGTAGCTAGCACTGAGGAATGGGTCTGTGAGGAGGAGCTGCAGCCGTTTGCTGATTGATAATGATGATCGTCACTCCCGACTTGTCCGCAATATTTAAAATATTTTAACAGTAGTAAATCCTCCTGTTGTTGTTTGTATATGCCAATTTGCGCTCACGGGTTGTTTTGTTACCGGGTTTATTGAAATGTCGGCGCACGACACAACATCATGGTCTTTCAACGAGGGGCAGATGCTCTTTTCAGTAGCAGGTGGAGGAGCGTCAGCATTTTGAAGAGCTTCAGCAGAAGTTGTACGCTGCTGTTCACAATAAGAAAGTTTGAGCTGTGTCGTAGAACGAGGCTCACTATTTTATTTAGACAGCCGTGGAGTCATGGCCGGGTTAAGCCGGCCGGTGCCGGCCACTTCCTCAATCTTCGCCTGACTCGTCCTTGCGTCTTTCACAACCCTGCCTTCATTTTAACTGTACTTTCTCTGTGGGATTGCGCCACAGAGTTAGGCCTGGATTTGCTTTGCCGGACCGTAATCTCCTGCCCTGCCGTGCTACACAAAGTACGGTGCGGTGGAACCACCAGCTGAAGAGCCCCATGCGGCTATAAAGCCATGGGTTGCCGACCCCTGTGCGTGTTTTAGGTGAGCTTTTTCTATTCTCACACTTATTTGGGATCAAGTCTGGGTCTATGTTCATTAGCTTTTACCCTTTTGTATTTATCTTAAACTAGTTTTGGATTTTGTCTTTGTATTATGACTACTTTTGGAATAATACAGGGCCATTCTTTCACTCGCATTTGAACAACTTTTCAACTGGTTTTAGACTCATTTTGAACTTGATAAGCCAAGTATTTGGCAAAAATGTTAATTTAATTCTGGACTTGGTTTGTTTATGTAATTGGACTACTTCTGCCCCTGCTATTAGGCTGGTTGTGCACCACTTTGGACTGTTATAGACTGGTTTTAGATGAGTGGACTATTTGCAAGCTGGTTTGGAACTAAGTTAGGATCAGCGTTTTGACTATGGACATTTATTGGACTAGATTAGATAACAGCTGGACTAGCATTGTGTGACTTCTGGGCGAGGATTTGATTTGTTTTGGCCTATTTTTGGTCTGAAATCTTGACTATTTAATCTGGACTGATATCCGGAAAAAGGGCCAGATTGCTATTAAACAAGTCTTTGAATTGTTGTTGACTAGTTTGGTGTCCTGGTTTGGAGTAGTTATGGACTGTTGTGAGTGTTTGGATTAGTTTATGCACTTTTGTACTCATCAAAAACTAGTTTTGGACGGGGCTGAACTTGTAATATGACTACTTTTAGAAAAGTATAGGACCATTCTTCAACTTTTTGAATTAGATTTATATGATTTTATAATTAGTTCTGGATTATTTTTGACTTTATGAGAAGTAGTATTAACTTTGCACCTGGTTTTGAACTGACATTAGACTGTGCACTACTTGGACTGGTTATAGACTGATTTTAGGTTAGCATTTGTACAGTTATAAAGCTGGTTTGGATCAGCATTTAGACCAGTATTCATCGTAAACTAGTCTTATGGGTTTTAACTTGCACTGTTTTTGGTCTACTTATGGACTATCATTGAACTAATTTAGTATAACAGCTGGACTAGCATTGGAGTAGTTCTGGGCCAGGTTCTGACTTGTATTGGCCTACTTTTGCACTGAAATTTGGACGTGGAAAAATTGCCAGTCTACTATTAGAATGACTTTCTATATGGTTGACTAGTCTTGATTGAGGTTTGTACTGGTTTTTAATTTGTTTTAGACGGCTGCTGCTAGCAAAACTGTAATCTCAACTGTAATCACAAAAAAGACCAAACCATATTTACTTGTTTGTATAACGACGTTATTCTATCAAAGTCAGTAGGAGGACAAGTTGTTTTTCACATGTTAATTGGGTAGTTTATATTTGGTTTTTTTGTAGCAATATGAATTAAGTAAAACTAAATTTATGAACATGAACTTGTAGAAACAAGAAAACAGTGTTGGGCAATAACGCGTTACTTGGAACGCGCTACTATAACGCCGGTACTTTTGACAGTAACTAATACTTTAACGCATTACTTAAAAAAAAAAAAAAAAGAACTCCGTTACCGTTACAATATGGTGCGTTTCTCCATTACTTGGTGAATTAATTCATCCTTGGCAAGCCGCATTGTACTTCTTCCTGTTTACAGCCCTGCCGCGGCAGCTTGTGTATCGAATTAACTGGTTCCCCTGTTAATCAGTGTCACTCAATGTCTGTTGAATTTTACCGTGCAAATTGGTCAACAGTTAACAGTTAAACCAGTTGATCCAAAACACCAATTATGGAGAGTCAAGGCGAGAACAACATTAGTTTTTCTAAATGGAAATATGCTTATTATTTAAATTTAGTTTTTACACTTAACCTGTGCAGTAACATTGTTAAGGGTTAAACACAGCAGCTTCTATAATTCTGAAGCCACTTTAATTTCTGTTCTTTGCGTCTGAATAATATTTTCAGCTTGTTTTATGTTATTTATTTCAGAAATCCTTAATATTTTTGATTTATTCTGTTCTGACTTTTGTTAAGTTTCTTTGAAAATTACTTTGTTTAGCAGAGTTTAGTGACGTGAATGGAAATGAATAACAATGGTCACTTTGATCAATAATGTAGTATTTTCCATACAACACTGAAATGAAGCTGTAATGGAAGCATTGATGAATGTCCTTCAAAAAAGTAACTAAAAAGTTACCATTAACAGTAACACATTACTTTTTGGTGTAAGTAATTAACAAAGTAACTGAGTTACTTTTTGAAAGTAGAAACTATGACTAGTTACTATTTTGTAGTAACTAGCACAACACTGCAAGAAAGTTATGGACTGTTGTTAGATACTGTAAATGTCAGTAGAGCTATTTAACTTGTGTGCACAGACTGTGTTTTACATACCAGCATCATCACAGGTCATTGGAGCTAATTAGAGCCATGAAGTCTCCCTGCTGAGGGAGAGAAAGAGCTGCAGTGTGTTCATGTTCAACCACAAAGACATGGAAGCAGGGCGGCGAGTATTTCATAAAGCCTAATTAGTTCACAGCTAAGCCTTTTGCCCCCCGCTTTGACTCCGAACTGTGAGAGATGAGTAAGGCTGGGTGACATTCAGCCAGTCTCAATAATGCTGTCCGTGAGCTACTCTGAGCCTGGCATCACACCTCGCCATGTGCTTTTCTCCTACGCCCTCGCCCGAGGCACCTCGCAGCTGTGTGTCAGTCTGGATGCCCACCGTTTCCATGCCACGTGTTGCATCTGATATATGAAATGTCCTCATGCAGAAAAGCTGTTCCCAGCAAGCCTCAGACACATTCTTGCAATATGAACAGGAAGAAAAGGCATCTGACAATTTGGTTCTCAGCCTGCAGGGGGCATCCCGGTAGGACTCAACATTACATGAAGTGAACTTGTGAACTTGTGCATTATGAAAACGGGAAGCGATCAATACCATGTCGTAGGTAGTGTGACGGTGGGACACAGAGTTATGGATGGCATGCAGTCTGTTGTTGAGGTCAGAGCAGCTTGTGGTTACATCACAGCTCTGCCCGGTTTTCTAATCAGAGCTACGTGCGGTGGGGGAAAGATACTGAGTGCAGGAGTAAGATGTCAAGTCAGACACTGCTGTAGTGAGCTTCTGTCATACCACCACTCATATTATCTCCAGCACGGGTGTCAAGAGGTTCCAGTCTGCAAATTAGCATGAAAATAGAGTAAACAAACAAAATTGGAAACATTTCTGAGAATGTTAAGAGATTGTAGGAATTTTCTGCAGTAATTATTTGGTTTTGTGAAAATATAGAAATTGTCTTCACATATATTCTGTACCACAAGAAATAAAAACTTGAAAGTTTAAATTGAAATGTTATTATGGCACTATCTTGCTGGTCCGATATAAAAACTGGAGGGAAAGCTTGAAACTTGTTCACCAATGTGAAGACTGGACAAGAGAGGTTTTAACCTCCTGAGACCTGAGCTGTTTGGTGTGCATTTTATATTTCCCTTTGCTATGTGGGATACATAAGAGGCAATGAATATAATATCTAAACGTTCTTTTTTTGAGGAAGTAGTTTTAGCAAAAAATGATGTCCTCATATGTAGAGAGTAGGGTTTTCTTAACATTAAAGATTAATTCTCTCTATTTAGGATCAGAAGAGCCCAATCACTGCAGAACCTAAATTGTAGCTTTCTACAATAAGTAGTTCCCTCAAAAATCAATGACTTCATGAGAACACTGCGTCTAATGAATGACAAACACAATTAATCGAAAGCAATATATATTTGTTTATTTTCGAATGTAAACATAACTTACACATCAACTTATTTAAAGCCCTAAGCAGGGCAACATAAAAAAAGTGCAAAGTACGTTGTGAAGTGTTTATTTTAAGCCAAATGAACATCACCCAGAATCTTTTTTTTATTTATTGATAACAGTCCACAACACCCATTTAAGCAGCTGCATTGCTGTTGAATTTAGCAACATTTGAATGCCTTTTAGAAGCTTTCCATTGTGGAGAGGAAAGCATTTGATAGGTCTTCATCTATCAAATGCTCCAGTTGGTTGAAGGGTTTTGTTGAATTACAGAAACTCTACTACAAGATACAAACCTTGTATTAGAGTTATTCTGTGGTACTATAGCAGCATTCTGATGTCATACAGTGACATCAAGTGCTCCTAGATAGTATATACTGGTTTATTTTGACTATAAGTGACTTATAGACCTACTATTACCACACTTATAGTCTGGATAATACGGTAAATGATTAATATAATTGATTGAATTATTTTAAATGTTGTTCTTTAAAACGGCCCCAAAATCTTCTGAAACTGTTCAATAGAAACGTCTGATCAACGTGGAAAATGTGGGAATGCTCTCGGAAAGGTAGGAAAACATCTTGAGGTGGAATGAGCAAAAAATATCTTCAACCAACTGAATCCTTTTCAATTGAGTTGGTTTGGATCTTAGTTTTACCGCTCATGAATTCAGTGTCCAGGTGTTTCTCAACCACTTTAACATTTGCAAGTGTGTACTTGGTTTACGCCTTCTTTAATGTTGACTTGGCCAGGTTGCAACAAAAAAACAATGCCAACTGTGTAGGTTGTGCATGCAGTCAGTGCAAGTACTTGTTTAAATATTTGTTTATAAATAAATGTTACAACTCTTGATAATTGGAGCTGAGCTCCGGCATCCTGTTGCTCTGGTTGGTTGGTTCATGTGTGGCAGCCAAGCGGAGGACGGCTTCAGCTGACGCCATCAGATCCACTTCAGCGTCAGACAACTGTTCAGCTTCTTTACAGCTCAAGCAAACATCTCATTGTGATCTGTATTATTTGTCAGAAGGCATTGGTAAATATTTGCTGTGGTTAACAATGATACTTAGAAAAAGATGACACACTGCAAGCCAAACCAGAATAGCATAGAGGCTTTGTAAGGGAATGAGGTGAACTTAGGCTATGTTCACACTGCAGGCAATTCAATTTTCCTGCTCACAAGTGACCAACATCCGAACTGTTGTGAACATTACATTTCCAATCTTTGCACACCAAACCCCTCATATGTGGTACCCATTTTGATGTTTTTGATGTCTTTCATTGCAACCGCCATCTTAACAATCAAGTCACATGTATGTGACACCCACGTCATTGACATGAGACAGATTAGTGTCTTGTCTTGAGAGTGGTGTGGAGAGATGCTGGCAGATGTATTCAAAAGTCTATCTTGACATCATGAAGTTGTGGATGAACTCCAGTGAATCTCTTGGCGTCACAGTCCCACCACTCCTCCTGCAACTCCGCATCCAAATGTCCCTTCCATACATGTTCCACAAGAGGCCATCGTTAAAACCTCAATCTCCTTCTTTCACGATATTATCTAGATTTTGTCGGCTCCTATATTGCACAAGTACATGAAAATGGAAACATAGGAGATGACCTGCATAGCATCTATATTGACTTCTGTGTATGGAGTACCCACCACCTCCTGTGCTTGTGGGTCACTTTGGGGTCGGATAACGTTCAAATTCAGATTACTATTGCAACAACACATCATCAGTAGTAGGGTTGAGCCGGATACTTGTTTCAGATGAGTATCCAGTACGGATAAAGCATTTTTGACGAGTACGAGCATAATGCGAGTACGGCTCATCAATATCCGTACTACTGCTGAAAGAAAATCTTCATTTGGTAATTGACTGTCTTCACGCTCTATGATTGGCCAGTCACACACAGCGCCCGCCCTTACACAGACTCTCTGCAGTCAGTTTCAGCTTGGACAGACGCTTCCGTGGTAGACCCTTCGTGGTAGCTGCCCGTGGTAGACGATTTCCAGATAGACATGGTGTGGGTCTGCAGGAGCCAACATGCATCTCAAGTGCTAGACTGCTGCGTGCGCTGCCTGTCTTTGCATGGGCGCCGTCACCTGTCACCTGCATGAACTGGCCTCTCCAAAGTGCTCTAATCCACGCTGGAGCTGCCTGCCCGTGCAGAGGTAGGCAACGCAGACAGCGGTCCCCCACAGAGCTGCAGCCAGAGCTCTACTCTCGCACACACACAAACAGCACCTGCTCTCCTCGCACACGGCTCGATTCGCTCTTCAGTACTCCTTAGGTTTTCTTCAGCTCTCCTCTATTTCGATTTGTATGATATTTAAAGTTACTTGGTGAACTTGTTTCATAACGTACGAGGTGCATTTGACAAGACAGAGCTGAAAAGAGCTCGTGTTGCGTCGGTCACTGCCTCCACTCCGGTCTGGTTTTTTTTTTTTTTTTACTGTCTGCTTGCTCTTAGTTCTGCTGGTGATGTAAAGTCAATTAAAAAATTTTGCTCGTACTAAATGCGGTGCTTTTGAGAAGAATACAGTGAACAAGGCTGACATATTTGTCATCACTAGATGTTTACATGAATCACCAAGTTCAAACAGATCATTAAAAAATCTTAAATAGTTCTTTTACTATTGTAATCAAAAACATTGAATCTCAATTCTGAGGCTGTTCTGTAAATAGTTTTCAAATAAACAATAAATAAAGAAACTTCTGATCAATCCATTTCAATTTTAGATTTAAATTAATGTACCGATTTAAGCCCCACCCAGTTCCACTGGAACCATGCCCACTTCCGGTTTAGGCCCCGTCCACTCTGAGTACAGATACGGATACAGATCATTTAGATGTTGAACAGATACAGATAGTGGTGTACTCGCTCATCCCTAATCAGTAGGGTTAAAGTATTCATCAAAAATCCAACTTCTCTTTAGTGTCAGCACGGTGTTTCAAGGCACTCCATTTTAAAGCTTTATAAGCCGTTTATTATGTCTGCGTTAGTTTTAGGCCTGAAGGTGCATGACTGTACATCTGTGGATCCAGGATCAGTACATCTCATCTCTGAGCTCCAGTTTGCCCTGGAATAGCTCTTGTTTTATAGACCGTAGTCAGGTTTCTGCACGTAGTTTGCTGCAGATGAAGAAGCATTGAAGAGGAGAGTAGATTTAGTCTTTCCACACAATAAAACAAAAAATCTCTATCTCCGCTGTGGACTTCTGATAACTAAAACACGATTGTTTGTTTCATCACAAAAGTACTGAATAATACCGTATAAATATTTATTGAGAATATATGCAAATTTGTGTATATTTGACTTGAATTTTTTTAATTGGTTATACTCCATGTGCTCAGTTCTGCTGCTCATCCAAGATATGCATACAAGCTATTATTTATTTATTTGATTATAACATTTCCAACCTCAAAGCCTCAACGCAAATTTGCAAAGCATGTTTTGATTTGGGCCTTAAATTACATCAGCCTCAGCAATAAAAACATTATAAAAACAATAGAAAACAAATCGGAGAACAAAGTCTACATAATGTTATCATTGGGATTAAATAGAAAGCACCGAATTGAGTGCATGACTGATTTCTCTTCAAAGAGGTTTTCAGTACAAAATCTACAGGTGGAGAATTTGTGTGAGGATCCACACTTCGCACCAGCACCGGATCCTCCCTCACTGTCACACCTCCAGGTGATTTTCTAATTGATTCCTCTCACCTCTTAAGCCCTGCAGTGAGGTGGAAGATTGAGTTCTCACCTGAGTCAACAAGCGTCACTCGTGTACTCATCGGCTCCTTGATTCAAGCATCGCCGGCTGACTGCAGTCCTCTCATCTGTCCACTCTTCACTCCAGTGTCTATGACCCCCGTCTCCCAGGTATTGCAGTGTGAACTGCACCTGCACTGCTTCCTGGTCTCCACAGGTGGCCTGGGCAACTCTTCCCCCTGCAAGGAGCCCTTTATTCTCCCACCGGAACCCTACGCCAGGGAGCTCGGCTCCTGTGGTCAGTTCCTGCTAAAGTTCCGCCTCCAGCTATCCCTCGTATCGGGCCAAGATCCTCTATGCCACCAACCTTCTGCGGGGGAAGGCAGCTCGATGGGTGACGGTGCTCTGGAACCACGACTCCCCGGTAACCCAAAGCTGGTCCCTCTTTACCATGGAACTTCAAAAAGTGTTTGACCAACCAGTAAAAAAGGGGGCGGCGTCGCGGAGGCTGCTCTCCTACTCCTAGGGCACCATGTCAGCAGCCGACTACTCGGTCAAGTTCCGGATCCTGTCGCAGGTGTGTGGGTGGCAAGACGAGGCTATCCGGGGAATCTACGCCCAGGGCCTCTCGGATAGACTTGAGGACCAACTGGCTACCCGGGACGAACCCTCCTCCCTCAATGAGCTCATTTCCCTCCCCATCTGCTTCGATAACCGGCTGAGGGAGAGTCAGTGGGAATGCCCCGGCCACCGTTTCTTCCCCGCCGCACTCTCTGCAAACCAGTCTTCGACATCTCCAGGACTCCTGCCCTCACATACCAAAAGGTGTGGCTCGTCAGTGACCGGGAACCCTCTGACCAGCCATATCTCTACATACCCCGAGTTCCTCAATCTGGATGAAGGTGCCTGCCAGTCACCACTGGGATCAACACTCAGTGACTCTTTCCGCACTGGTGAATTTGGGGACTGACGACAACTTTGTGGATGCCGGGGTGGCATCCCAGCTTGGAATGCCACTGGAGCTCCTGCCTTCTCCCCAAAGCTTCAACGCCCTGGATGGCCGACGGATCTCCCAGGTTACCCACCGCACGACAGCTCTCACCCTGGTCATCTCCGGAAACCACCGTGAGACTCTCCAGCTCCTGGTGATCCCTTCTCCGGTCACGCCCCTCATCCTTGGTTATCCCTGGCTTCACCAGCATAATCCCCACCTCAACTGGAGGAACTCCTCGATCCTCGGGTGGAGCCTCCAGTGTCACTCCCAGTGCCTCCGGTCTGCTGAACCCATGACCTGTTCCCGGCTCCTCCTAATCTGGCTGCTGTTCCCTCGGAGTATCATGAGCTGGCCCCTGCCTTCAGCAAGGACCATGCTCGGACTCTCCCTCCTCACCGGCCCTGTGACTGCTCACCGGCCCTACTTCCCAGGGTTCTGCTGCCGGCGGCGTACCTCTATAAAATCTTGCATTTCGAGAAGGAAGTGATGGAGACATAAATCGCCCCTCATCATCTCCGGTGGCAGCAGGATTCTTCTTTAAGAAAAAAGACGCCACTCTCCGTCCCTGTATAGACTTCAAGGGTTTGAACGCAATCACCGTAAAAAACAGGTCGCCTCTTCCCCTCATCGAAAACCGCCGACCTCCTGGTCCTCCACGTGTTCAGGCTCCACGGCATTCCCATGAACATCGTGTCCAACCGGAGATCTCAATTCGCCTCCCGGGCGTGGAAAGCGTTCTGCTTGGCCCTGGTGGAAACGGCCAGCCTCTCCCCTGGATATCACCTCCAGACCAACAGCCAGACAGCGTGCGCAAACCAGAATCTGGAGGCGGTTCTGCGGTGCATGGCTGCGTGCCTTCCATCCTCCTGGAGCATCCACCTTCCTTGGATCAAATACGCCCACAACTCCCTCACCTGCTCGGCCACTGGGCTGTCGCCGTTCATGGTGTGTAACGGTTTTCAACCTGACCTCTTCCCAGATCAGGAGCTCAACGTGGCTATTTCCGTTGTCAAGGACCACCTACGTTGGGTCCAGTACTGTGAGGATCCACACCTCGCACCGGATCCTCCCTCACTGTCACACCTGCAGGTGATTTTCTAATTGATTCCTCTCACCTCTTAAGCCCTGCAGTGAGGTGGATCCAGTGCCAGAAGATTGAGTTCTCACCCGAGTCAACAAGCATCACTCGTGTACTCATCAGCTCCTTGATTCAAGCATCTCCGGCTGACTGCGGTCCTCTCATCTGTCCACTCTTCACTTCAGTATCGACGACCCCCGTCTCCCGGGTCTGGCAGTGTAAATAAACCTTTACTGTACTGCACCTGCTCTGTTTCCTGGTCTGCTTTTGGGTTCTTCCGACACTACACCCCGGCTCCCACCCGTAACAATTTGTTCATCTCATGAGCAAAATAATTTACTAATGTAGTATATTACCTACCAATAATGTCATAATTTTGGCCTATTTCAATGTAATAAAGCCCACAGTGTAATGACAGGCCAAAAGTGTCTTAGGATCTTTGATCTGTTATTGTAATATTTTTTCAATAACTTCTTTCTTTATTGAAGAAGCATTGAAAAAACTATGGGCAATAATGTAGTATTGCATAAATAATGCTGCATTTCTTGGAAAGGAAATTTTAAATAGAATAGAAATGTCATTAATGCTGGGAAGAAATTCCAGTAGAATGGAATTGTCATATTCTCTCATTGAGGCAACTGATTCTCTTAATCAAAGTGGTAAAAGTCTTATTCAATACAGTCAGACTTTTTTCAAAACGTTTTGTGGGCAGTGGCTCCAAGCACCGTTGTGTAAACTAACCCCAAAACGCAACAAAGTTTTGCTGTTTTCACTTGAACTTTGTTTTGTAAGCAGGTCCACAGAACAGTCAAAATCATTGTGGTTATTACCTCTGCCATGAAGGTTGTTTGTCTGTTAGCAGGATTACGCAAAAACACCTGACAGGATCTTCCTAAAAAAAATTCAAAAGAAGTCTTGACCCAACCTAGGTTCCATTAAATATTGAGAGTGATCTGGATACAAAAAGTATATATCAAAGATCCTGTTTTTCCCCTTTACTTATCATTGAGCTTTTTTCAAAAAATCTTATCTCTTGGAAACCATATCTGATGACTTGTAAAAATTCAGTGATCTGTAGGATGGTCATATCTAGTAGGGTGCAAAATTTAATCCAGATCAGATGCAGAATAAGGTCAGGAAAAATTTCGGAAGTTAATATTGGAAACCCCATTTACAAGTTTCAAAAATATCTCATTGAATTTTGTTTTGATTCTCTTGAAATTTGACCTGTATATTTAGTGGATCATTGCACCATTGCGCTAACGATATAGCGGCACTGAAGTTGGGAAATTTTAACAATGAAAATGCCATTTGGTGGGGGCCTGTGCTCTTGGAGTGCTTTTCTAGGCTTAAATTTGATACAGGATGTTATTCCATATTTTTTTTAACCAAGAAACAGTTTATCAATCAAGCCCAAATGTGCTCTCATTGGGTGCTTCATTTGTTAAATTTTAAGTGACACCCATTAGGTATTTGTGATCAAGGGATTAAAGAGGAGTGCCTTTCAGTCCTCAGACAAGTGAGGAAGTGGATGAAACTCTGCGATCCAGATGCTGAGTTTGTAGCCTGTCACAGGTGCCTCCTTGCTCAGATCTCACTGTAACCCGCTGAAGCTCGCTCACCAAGAAGCGTCTGCATGAGTCAAGCACAGGACAGCTGAGGCAGCCTGTTTTTCGGGGTGACAAAACCACAGTCTCTGTCCTGCTGTTGCGCCTCCCGTTAAGTTGCGCCTTATATATGGATTTTACGGTAACGGGCTTCATGCCGCCACATTGATACATGCTGTTTTGGTACTCAAACCTTTTTCAAGAATAATAACTCCATACGATGTCCTTTAAAAGTAGGAAATATTGTTCTAACACATGGTAGTTTTTTCTGTGCTGTGATGCAACGCTCACAACGGAGCACGCAGGAAATGGTGCTTTGATTTATATTACTTAATGGTGACATTCTGCAGCAGAATGCAGAGCAATAGGCTGGCCGGGGACAGCAGAAGGGAACCCTCTGCTGCTAAATATAGCTCTCACTGGCGCAGCAGTACCTATAATCAATTGCTTGTGTACATCAGAGGCCCACTTCCCTCCTCGCTTGCCCCACTCCCCCGCTGATGGGGAGATTACATTTTCCCACTGCATGAAGCGCTACCACAGGTTGCTACAGTGATCCTTGTCCTCATGGTAATGATGCATGTTTGTTTGGGAGAAATTTCCCTGAGCAGAAAATGTCCAGCCGCTGTGTTTCGCTGTACCACCGAGTATGATGACAATAAAGACTATTCTGATCCTGATTCTTTAGGCAAGTTTTTTTTAATACATTGTTTGTCACCATCCACCTGCCATGTGACATCTGTGTGGCGAGGCTGCTGAGAGATGAGAGGAGCTGGACTCGCTTATATAAAAGAATCAAAGCAAATATTTCAGCGCTGCTTATGGTGCAGGTGTAGGTTTACTGCCGCTTATGAGCTGACAGAAAGAAAGAGAGGCTGGGCCTGAAGTGCTGTCTTTACACGAAGAAACCTGCAACATATTCTGCTAATGCATCAGAGTCATTTTGGTTCAGAGGTTCCATACGGCCACGTGTCATTGCAATTGTCCCAGACAAGTAAAGATGGAGCATAATAAGCTAAAATTACAGATAGCTAATGTTGTTACTTTCACCAAAAAAAGTTGCGGGAAGGTTATGTTTTTGTCTCAGTGTATTTATTGAGCAATTTATATGCCAGTATGTCTTTTATCAACGTTTCACAAAGATTATGAACCTGAATTGCCTGAAATCTTTAGGAATGATTTGTCATCACCCAAGGACCAATCGATAAGACTTTGGGATGATAACAGCTAACCATTTCCGAATAAATCTCAAAAAACTGCGTACAAAGTGGATAGGAGAGGCACCTCATGGAGGAGATCAAAGGGGAGCTTTTAGCTAATATCTAATTTTGACAAGTATCCAGAAACACTGTTGTGAGCGCATTGACTCGTGCCCCCATGTTTTGCAATGTGGTGTTGGTATCTGACAGGCTAGTTAGCATCGATATGAGACATGACACGAGACATGTGCATCGATATGAGACATGACACAATGCTAACTCGGTTCCACAAACAAATGTGGCTTTGGGAAGTCATGTGAAACTTCTCATTACCTCTGCTAAGGAGGTTATAAAATCAACACAAACATGCATGCAGAAAACAATAAACTATAAATCAGGGGTCAACTTTTCATTGTCTCTGAGCTACTTTTGAACAATAAATGTGCCGGAGAGCTACTGGTGCTTTATCAGTTTTATTCAGACCGCTAATTTCCATATAGAACAGGTAAATGTACTTATTTTGAATAAACATTCAAATATATTGACACGGAACCCATAATATCCATATAACGTTCGCCAGCATGTGAATTTTGTAAACGAATTAATGAACAATACTTAAAACGTACACCTATAAATGCATTTTTGCATTTATAGGTGCATAAATGCATTAAAAATCATGGAAGTTGAAAAACTTAAATCAAAATCTCTTGCATATCCATACTGTTCGTCTAACTAAATTTTAAACATTCTCAACAGTTTATTGTGCCCTGTTTTACAAAATTGTAAAACAGGGCACTTATATAATCAAAGAAAAATCAGCAGCATGCTGAATATGTAACTATGCTCATCTTTTCCACATTCAAATATGCTGTCAAAACATTTATAAACAGTGTAATAGTGCAACCTTCTGAACTAACATATTCACCATCATATGGTCACATCCATTTGTTGCACAGTTTCAGTCACTGCATGGATTCAACCACAGAGCTGGAAGCAGGAGTGTATCTGCTGAGGTTGACTGTGATGTAGTCATATAATCTGTCAGTCCGCTTCTCAACTTTGATTTTATTATGTTCATGTCTGAAAATGCTGATTCACATAAATATGTTGACCCAAATAAAGCTGCCGTATTGGGTGCAGCCCGATGAAGATTTTTGTAATTGCTTGGCTTAATTAAACTCCAGAAATGCAGTGAATGCGGCTGGGATTTTAGCCAGACATCCCTTTGGATATTTATGTTCTCCATCTTCATCTCCACAGGATCAACACAAAAAAGTTCAGCCATCCCTCCTAAACCTGAGCGCATAAAAACTGGAATCATGCAGTTCAACCACTTTCGGCTCGTTCGTATGGGGTTATATTTGTGCCAAAATTCTGAGCGAGCAATGGGAAAATTTGAGCGCTGAAAAATAAATTGTGCAAGTGCACAAATAGTATTTTGAGGACAATTTTAAATTATGCGAAGCAAAACTTAAGGTTGAGCGATCAAAAAAATTTTCTGCGCTCAGTCTCTCTCCATGCCCATGCACAGATTCTTCCTCTGTTTGCAAGCAGACAGCGCCGCACGCGCTCAAAACCGTCTCTCTCGCTCGGTCAATCTTCTGCAAATGTGACTGACACAGGTGTCAACCAATTAGAGAACTCGGGGCGGGCATTGAACTCTAATTGGTTGCTTCGGATCCTAGAAGGGTCGCCCTACTATACCTCTAATTGACTCTGACCGGGAAATAGTGATGTTTTAAGGGACCGGTCAGAAAGGAGGGGGATTATAAAGCTGTCTATACAATGCCCGCCCCCAAACTGCCAAAACTCAACATCACCACGTGTGGAGATCACAGAATTAACAGCGAGTGCACAAACTGAGACAGCGAGTGCGCAGAAAGGCACTGCGCGCAAAAAGTCATCTAACTACGCGATTACAGTTTGGTAAAGGCACCGCGAGCTACCAGTAGCTCGTGAGCGACATGTTGGAGATGCCTGCTATGAACATTAACAATCGGAGTATGCAGACATTCATAGGGACAGACGATCAAGTTGGATCTGTTTGGCCATTTTTTATATACTGACCACACACTGCTTTACTGATGGATAGAAAAACAGAGTTTCGGACAAATTTCAAATACTAAAGAGCAGTTTAATCACTGTAGCTCCCAAAGATGCAGTTCAGTGTTTTCATTTGTTACTGTGCAGACATCCAGAAGAATGAAGTAAAAACAGCTCATTTATTATAGGATCAGTATTACTACTATGAGTCATTTGTTCTCAAAAATGTTCAAATTCATCATACAAATAAAAAACTTTTAATTTACGTAATATAACCTTGATGATTGTTTTTTCCTTGAGATGATCCAAAAAACACAACTGAAAAATGTAGAACACCAACCAGAGCTGATATTTTCAATCAGCTCATGTTTGAGTCCGACATTTATATTTTTCCAACTTAACGGATTTGAATTACTATCAAGAGATATGAATATCACTTGTATAAACAATCTTCATGAATCACTGAATGTAATATCGCTTTGAGACAGTGTTAGTGATGGATCTTGTCCACTATCGAGATATTCTGCACCAAATGAGGACGGCTCAACATTGCTAAGTGTTTAGTTTTTTTTCCCCCCCAAGAGTTTCTCCTGTTTGAAGCAATGACACTTTAATGTAGTGTTGTGAAAGTGCTTTCAAACAACTCTTATACAAACCACAGCTGAAAGACACATTCATTTGCCAAATTGTGCTGCCACACCCGGCTAGTAAAAGAAGCCGGAGGTTGGCTGGGACTCAGATTTGTTTGAAGTCCTACAGCCTATAATATGGATCTGAGTTGTTTTCAGACCTTTTAGTGCAAGGTTACAGTCATTACAACCACTTGCAGCGTGAACTGAGGCGCAATCTGTAGAACGAATTGAACTTTTGGTATAATGAGCCTGATGTCCTCAACAGTAAATCGATCAAATGATCCGCGGCCCAGTTCTGTGCACTGTATTGTTACATGTACAAACTCATATACATTATTAAAAGTGTAAAAGGAATAACACACTGCTGTTGAACCTGCTATACATGTATATTGAACAAAAATATCACAACACATAAGTTTTGTGTTCAATACACTGTGTTGCCATCCTTGTTATCCTCCAGACAGTTTATTTTCTAGACACACGAGAAAGGGTGTCGGTCCACCGTCTGGATAATCCAGGTAGGTATGTCAAATGGTTACTAGATGTTTTAACATGGGATGTTGTTGTTTACTCTGTACTACTTATTTCTTGCTCGAATTTTTATTTTGGAATTCAGAGAGATTTTAGGAGCAACACTTTATTACATGTGTTAAAGAAATTTTGAATGAACATTGAAATGATATAAGAAAATCTTTTTTTATATTCACAATGTGAACATTGCTATATCAAACAAATATTGGGAAAATAATATATGATCGAAAAAATAATCTTTAGATTAATCATTTGAAAAATTATGGTTTTGCCCAGCCCACCACGGATGGTAGCTCTTTGCTTTTTTTCTGACATGAAAAATTATGTTCGCTTGAAAAATGTTGGTGACCACTGCTTAAGCTACTTGCTGATACAGAATGCTATGAAGCCTAATTCATAGGGATGAATGAGTACACCACTGTCTGTATCTATATCTGTTCAATATCTAAATTATCTGTATCCGTACCTATACTCGGAGTAGGTGAGGTCTAACCCGGAAGTGGGCATGGAACTGGGTGGGGCTTAAATCAGTACATTACTTTAAGTCTGAAATTGATATGGATTAATCACAAATTGCTTTATATATTGTTTATTTCAAATATATTTACAGAACAGCCTCAGAATTGAGATTCAATGTTTTTGATCACAATAGTGAAGGAACTATTTAAGACTATTTATTTTTTAATGATCTGTGTGAACTTGGTGCTTCATTTACACACCTAGTGATGGCAAACAGGGATATATGTCAGCCTTGTTCACTGAATTCTTCTCAAAAGCACCGCGTTCAGTACGAGCAAAGTTTTCCAACTGAGATTACATCACCAGCCAAACGAGGAGCAAGCAGACGGTAAAAACGAAAAACCCGACCGGAGTGAAGGCAGTGACCGAAGCAACACCAGTCATTTTCAGCTCTGTCTTATCAAATGCTCCGCCTACGTTATGAAACAAGTTCACCAAGTAACTTTAAATATTATACAAACCTAAATATAGGCAAGCTGAAGAAAACCTAAGAAGTACTGAAGAGCAACGTGAGCTTGTCGAGCTGGGCACGGGGACGTGGTGACGGCGCGCCTGCCTGCGGATCACATCTCCAGAGGCGACGCTCCCTCGCTGGAGCTGCCTGCCCATGCAGAGCCCTTGCAAAGGAAGGCAGCGGTCTAGCGCTGGAGGTAACCCGCACCATGTCTGTCCGGAAAACGTCTACCACGGGCGGCTACCACGAAGCTTCTATCATAGAAGCGTCTGTCCAGGCTGAAACCGGCTGCAGAGAGTCTGTGTAGGGGCGGATGCTGTGTGTGACTAGCCAATCACAGAATGTGAAGACAGTCAATTACCAAATGACGATTTTCCTTCAGCGCAAATACAGATATTGACGAGTTTTACTCATATTATGCTCGTACTCTTTAAAAATTAATTATCCGTATCGGATACTCGTTTCAGACTCAACTCTACTAATTCACACTCCATACACAAACGACATGTTAAAGCTATATGGCGCCACTTCACACATTTCCAACAGCCTTAACGTCACACGGTGCATAGTATCTATCTACGCACTGTAGACTGAAGCACTAAGCTTGCTGGGTACTTCACACGCTCCAGTTTGCTGTTGATGAGTATATCAGTCATACTTTAATCATGTTTAGCATATAGCATCGCTAGTGTGTCAGCCCTGTAACTCTATAGCATGCAGCATGTAGCACCTGCTGAGCAGTTAAACTGAGCAACATCATTCTAACTCTGCTGGTCTAAATGACTCTGGTGCTTAAGTTGCTGGAGTTGTACGGTCCATCGTTCTTCTGCTAGATATTTTGGCAGAACATAATTTAAAGTCGGTTTTACTTTTGTCATTCCTATTAAAATGGACATCGCCAGTCCTCTCCTGTCTGCCTCTGCTGATGTTACGTAATACTCGCCAGGTTGTATTGGGGTTCTTTCACTACTCTGTGGAGTATCGAACCCGATACCTGATACCGGTATCGGTATCAGTACATCTCTATTTTTTACCACAATCATCTGCATATGCAGAGACACATTTCTTACACAGAGCTGATACTGTAAGGATTTCTTACCTCTTAAGTCTCACTTTGTACCAATTATGTAGTGTTTGGCTATTGATAGTGATTAATAATTGTCAAAGATAGTTATTAATTATGTTATAATTACATATAATTTAATCTTTTGGAGGGTTTTGGAGTTCTTGAAACAGAATAGGTCAACATTTCATTCACCCTTGTGCACGTTAATAAATCCGCAAGTATGATTCTAAAAAATATATATCTATTTACAATGAAAACATGAAACCGTTTACTACCTGCGTGTGTGTCAATGAATGAGCATTTGTGGCGTCTGCATGCGCACAACGTTTTTGAAATGTTTCTGTCTAAATGTGATGAATGATGCTGTTTCCAGTCATTCATTGTCTAAATGGAGGTTATAGGATACGAGGACAAAAATTTAGCAGCATTAAACAGACGTCTCTTACTGTAATGCATTGCAGAGCAAAACAGGTCTTTTCCTCCTGTGCCCATCAAACTACAACTGATTTGTATAGATAATCACTTTTACTGCCAAGCCTCTCATTTATCAGTTGAATATTTCATATGATTCTGTTCTGAACCACATTTAAATGTACTGACTCTTTGTGGATGCTGTATTTCGAAATGGTAATGGGAAAATTCTCCTGGGGATGATGAAAGCACTTGTAATTCTGAACACTCAATAGACAACCTTTCAGTGGCTGCCAGGTCGCGCTCACACTATTTAGTTGAAATGTACAACACAGTAGGATAGTCTAAAGGTTAAAGATCAAACACCATTATGTAACTCCAACAACTGAGCCCTGAAATGTTGGGGGTACGACCAGATTTGCTCGTCTGACCCCCCAAGTTTACTTCAAGACATACGAAGCTAGCAGGATAATCTGTTCACTGTACACACCTGACATAACAAGATTAAAAAAATCTTCTTTTTGAATTTACCAACAAGGTTACTGTTGTGTTTGTTTTGCCCATATCTTGTATGAAATTCAAATGAGCAATTTGCTGGATAACTACTTCAGCCACACTCGTTAACGCTGCCAAAACGATTATTCCTGAGTGGAGAAAACTACAGGCAGCACGCCTCCTCTTTCTGGGGTGAACATGTTGCATGGTGGGAAAAGAAAGAAGAGGGAAGGGAAGGACGGCCCAGGAATGGAGACTGTGAGAGGAACCCACACAGAGGAACCAATAATTGGGTATTTCTGGCTCTCTGGGCCATTTATGCTGGCACCACAAGTCGGCACGCGAAGCCTGATGGTATAGCGATGAGCCACAGCTGCCATTGGGGACTGTGACACATATAACTCTGTGGCACCGGTCACGCAGCAGGTGATGGCAACAGAGCGACACTATCAGCAGAGAGGAATCTACAGCTCCACGGCAGCGGGTGTCCCACGCATTGCCCGAAAAGCGCCTCACAAAACGCAGGAATACAAATGTCACAGCTACTACAGCGATAACTTTCCTTTCAGAAGCCGTTACTTCGTGCTCTCTTCAACACAACAGCAGTTTCCAGGAAACCAAGGCTGTCAGATGGCGGCTGACTGCTCTTCCTCGGGGCGGCGAAATTCTTAGTTTTCCAAATCACTTTTACACCAAATGAAATATGAATACATGGCGACCTCAGGTAGGTGCAATAAAAGTCAGCAAGGAAAAGAGATCTTGCTCATAAAATCACACGTGTGGGTTCAGCTTTCACAACCGCGTGGGTAATTTAAGGAACTTTCAGGCCTCATATTACAAATTCTTTATAAAACATGTCAACTACAGTTTATGACTGATTATGCCTCTCCTAGGGTACAAAAGGAACATTGAAATCCGGTGGATTGATCCGGGTTTCGGTAGATTGACGTTTGACTGTGCCCTTGTATTTAAAAATCTTATTTTAGACTATTTTCTGTTTTGATTCTGGATTTTGGACCTTGGCTTGGGAGTTGACTCCTTGGTTATGGACGCCGCTTGGCTTGACTTGATACTGTTGTTGAACAACTTTGAAGCTAGTTCGCTAGTCACGCTAGCACAGAGCTTAATTTTTTCCACTGTTACGTTGCTTCGGTATGAACATCACCACTATGCTGCCACCGAGAAGAGGTCCGACACCGACAATTGAGGAGTTCGAGGTCATAAACAATTCCCTTGACTCCTTATGTGGCGATGTGACGGCTGTTAGAGCACAGCAGGAGCAGCTTCTGGGGCTGCATTTAGGAGGTGAAACAACTACGCCTCCAAAACGCCAAAAAAGAACAGCACGTTGGGATCTCGAGAGGCGAGTGGACGAGCTGGACCAATACTCCTGAATGAATGATATGGTCATCACCGACATCAAGATCAGGGCGGTGGCGGTGGCCAGCGGTGAGCCCAGTGACCAGGAGACGTGCTCAGTGGAGCAACAGGTGGATTCCTACCTCCAGAGCAAAGGGATGGAGATGGACCTGGACCATATCGAGGCGAGTCACCCACTGCCCACCAAGAACGGAGACCACCAGCTGTCATCATCAGGTTTACAAATCGAAAAAGGAAAATGACACTTCTGAAACAAGGACGCAAACTGAAAAGCACGGATGTTCACAGTGCCTAGCCCAGGTAGAAAATACACCAGTGTGATGATAATCTCTCATCAGATTGACCTGTTCAATTCTTTAAGGAAGTCTTTGGAATTACATGCTTTGCTGACTAGAAACCTGCAGAACCAGTATCAGAGGTGGAGACTTTTGGGTTCAAGGATAGGAGAGAAAATGCTAGGGCAGACAGACATATTGTGTGGAGGAATTCAGAGCCTGGTTCAGGTAGGGAGTAGGGATTATCTAATACTCTAAAGGGGTTCTCTAAAATCTTGCAGGCTTAAAAAAATGCCATCACACCTGCTCACCCCACAGTGTTGTTCTTCACACTCTTCCCTCAGGATGCACATCACTGCTTTCTATTTATGCTTTTGTAGCAAGCAACATCACTGCTGGACATCCGCCCAGCCGAAGTTGGCAGATACTGTGAAGCAGTCGGAGAGACGCGAGCGCCGGATAGCAGAGCCTGCACGCATGGCACGAAACAAAATCCTTAAATTACATGTTGTCACCCTCTGTAGACTCGTTCCCATCCCATAAGCAGTAATTAGCGCTATACTATGGCTCCTTTTATTTTTTTTTTTGCGAGTACCCTGTAATTGAAATGTCAAAAGTATCCGAGTCTCTGCGCCCACTCTGAACATTGGTTGTTTTCCTCTTCTTTCTAACCTCTCACATTAGGGTTAGATCACCAATCAGAGATGTGACCCATGACACATCTGGCTAATTTTGTTTTGTCATCACCTCTGTTTCATTCCAGCGCTTATAAATAAACCTATACAGCATATGGTGTATTTATTTTCTCATGGTGGGAATATTACATGCCTACCATTGATCAAAGCCCTCCAATGGACTGCCAGAGGATTCATTATGCAAACACAACCACAAATCTATTTCTAAATAGGTTAGATCTGCCGTGTTGAGTAATGGATCTATATGATTCAAGAAATTCGATGACAAGTCAGTCATTTGTGGTAAGCTAGGCAAGTTTTTTAATCATGCAACATCAATGACACTAAGAGGACACGTTTCATCGACTCTGGTAATTGCTTGAATTATCAGTAGGTTGTGCCACCTTATCAGACCTTATGTTTGAGGCAGATGCCTGATCTCCAGATGGTGAATTGTTTCTTTGTCAGATTTGTCACTTTAATTGGGAGTTTTTGTTAACTATAAGGCCCCGTTTACATGACGTTTTGAAGTCAAAACAGTAAACTTTTTTTGTGTGTCCATTTACACGACAACGGGGCTCAGAGCCACTAAAAATGCAACTTTTTGAAAATGGCTCCCAAGGTGGAACTTTTTGAAAAAGTTCCATCTCAATGGAAATGGGAGAAAATGCAACATTCCAAAACATTGAGGCTTTGTCTCAGTTTAGACCAGGGGTGGGCAAACTCGGTCCTCGAGACCTGACGTCCTGCAGGTTTTGGCTCTCTCCTTGCTTTAGCATACCTGATTCTAAGGATGATGTAATCACCACGGTTGTGAAGAAGCCCAATAACGATTGCAATCAGCTGTGTTGCAACTGGGAGAGACCTAAATCCTGCAGGACTCCGGCCCTTGAGGACAGAGTTTTCCCACCCCTGGTTTAGGCGTTAAAACTGCTACTGCACATGCGCACCAAGGCTGCAGTAAAAACATCCTCTGCACTCGTGTGTGTGTGTAGAGAGTCAATAATAACAATGGTGTAACAGGCATCATTTTCAAAACATTCCATTATAAATCCCAAATTCTTCTGAAACGAAAATGTAAAAGTGATGTGTCTTCACTTGAAACATGGTACAGAAAACAGGGCTACAGTCTCTCATTTAAATTTTACTTGATCAGTTAAATAACAGCTTTAAAAAAAAAAAAATTCCGCCCCTTTGAATCGGTGTAAAATACTTACTGGTAATATTGGCTTGCAATTTCTACAACTTGAATAAAGTCAATTCGGAATTCATCTCCTGCCATTGTCTTTCTCTTCAGACCTATAATGGTAAAAGTCATGGTGTCAAATCCTGCAACATTTAACAGAAATGTTTTCACAAACTAACCCTCCCACTTTGGGGTCCGTGTACCTTCTGGCCATTCGATTTTCCTTTTGATGTCAGAGAAAACCGGAAACCATCCGTTTTTCATTTTCCAATTTGATATTGGAATGTGAGCTTTGAACTCACCTACCACTTAAATTAATAATAAAATACACACGGTGCAAATAGTTCAAGTGGAGAGGGAGTAGGATTTAATAAGCTTATGCTCCCTTCTACTCCTTTTCAAACACGTTAGTTTTTCTAATGCAATGTATGCTTATTTTTCCTTTCATTTATATTCAAAATTTTAAAAAGATCCTACTTTTGTAGTTTATTGTTAAAAAATTACTCTACAGATGTTGTCTCTCTTGCTGATTCAGTTTACTGTTAGATTGATCTAAAATAAATAAATGCAATGTAATTTGAAATAGCAGTGTTTACAAAGTGTATTTTGTGATGAGAAAAAAAAAGCGCTGCTCTACTTTGTTTTGACCTCGTCCCACACTGTAGACATGAACGAAGCCGGACATGAAGCGTGCCTGTATGGAATGTTGTTTGAGCATTTATTCGATGTCCTCGATATCAAGCTTAAAGTCCATGCACTAGTAAGCTCTTTGTTCTCAATAGTAAGACAATTTTGCACACTAGTAGAACCACTTGGACACACTAGTAGGACGACTGTGTTCTACTAGTATTGCTTTTTCCACTAGTAGTGCCACTTCTGAATTACTAGTGCACAATCAAATCTTACTAGTGAACTACTGTGCTGCACTAGTAACACTACTAGGCCCAACTAGTAGGCATGTGTCATTCACCAGTGGCCTCCTAGACTACTAGTAGCCCTAAAATGATCACTAGTAGCACTAGCAAGGCATTTGTTGTCTTAGTAGTGCAACTAGTAAATGCCAAAATCTCCACTAGTGGTACTAGTAAAGTGTGTTTTATCTTACTAGTACTACTAGTAACAGCAAGGATGCCCACTAATACAACTAGTAAGGTGCAGAATGTCCACTAGTGAGGTGCTTCTGACCTCACAAGTACCACTAGTGAGGCTCACAATGTCTACTAGTGCTACTAGTGGACATTTTGTGCCTCAGTAGTAGTACAAGTGGGCATCCCTGCTGTTACTAGTAGTACTAGTAAGGCAAAACATATCCTACAAGTACCACTAGTGGAACATTTTGACACTCACTCGTAGCACTAGTGAGGGCACAAATGTCTTACCAGTACTACTAATAAAAGCCGAAGTGCCTACCAGTGACAATAATCTCACAAAATGCTAATGCTAGGTGGAGAATAAACATGCAGCGAGGCTTCCTATTGGTTCTCTAATTTAAATTAAGTAGTGCCAACCAATCAAGGCTCATTATCATACCTGTTTCATTTGCATTTTGTGTAGTAGTACTGCATGTAGGCCTTACGGAATGCAACTAGTGACTCGAGTAGAGTCACTAGTCGCAGCTTACAAGTTTACGAGTAAGTAACAAAATGTCTACTAGTAGCACTGGTGAGGCAGTTTGGATCTTACTCGTGCTACTAGTATGGGCCAAAATGTCTACTAATAGCACTAATGAGACTTTAATGATATTACGAGTACTACAAGAAGAAGCCAAGATGCCTACGAGTGCTACTAGTGAGTCATGTTTTCCTTTACGTCTGCGCGCAACTAGTAATACTCTAGTAATACTCATAGCTCACAGTTTTGCCTCACTAGTAAGATGTAGTTGTCTTACTAGTATGCCATAGTAGTCCTACTAGTGTGCAGAAGTGTCTTACATGCTACAGAAATGCCTTACTTGTTACATGTTGTTTTGCACTAGTAGTGTGTAAATACATACCAATAATGTGATAGTTGTACACTAGTAGTGCACAATCACACACTAGTATGGCCAAAGCCCTTACATGTTAGGTTCAGAGGCTCACTAGTAAGACAAACTTTCTTCTCCTTGACACACTAGCACAACAAAACAGTGTCACTAGTAACACTAGTAAGCATTTTTTTATGTCACTAGCACTACTTGTAAGGCATAGGAGTCCTCTTCTAGTACAACTAGTATATATTCAGAAACTTACTAGTGCTACTAGTACACATTTCAGTCCTTACTAGTAGTACGAGTAAAGTAAAACATCACTCACTAGTAGCACTAGTAGGCATGTTGGCTTCTTCTTGTAGTACTCGTAATATCAGTAAAGTCTCACAAGTGATACTAGTAGACATTTAGACCCATACTAGTAGTACTTGTAAGGTCAAAATTGCCTCACAAGTACTACTAGCAGACATTATGGCTTTTACTAGTAGTGCTTGTGCAATCATATTAGTCCTACTAGTTTTACTAGTGAACATTTCAGCCTTTACTAGAATACATGTAAGTTGCAACATGTAGGCATTAGTGTCACTAGTAACACTAGTGGACTACATGCAAATGAAGGAGGCGGGAAATGGATTTTCATTGGCGAATGTTTAAACTGTGCTTGAGGCCTTAAAGGGGCCCCTCTGAATACTGGAATGTTGAGCAGCTGTCATTTTTGGAAATTGTGTCAATTTGTTTCATATTAATATAGAATGAAAAAATTGAAGGAACAATGAATGTATTATATATATTTGCAAAATATGTTTTTTCTTTTTCATGTTTATAATATACAGTACTTAAAAATGTATATAATTTTATTGCCATTTGTAGGAATTAGAATCATCAAATCAAACCCATCAATTTTTCACATCTGCAAGATAGATAGATGGATACATAGAGATTTGCTCAAAATCATTAGTGGAGTAACTTTTGTCATTTCTTTGGATCCATTCGTTATTTTTCTGGTTAACATAAATAGCTCCGGCAAGGAGGTTATAAAATCACTCACGTTTATGTTTTGTTTGTTTGTTTGTTTATCTGCCCTTTAAGAAGATATCTATAAAACTAATGAGCGGATCTTCATGAAAATTGGTACACATGTCCAAAGAGCTAATCCCTTAAATTCTGGTTGTGATTCGGATCTAATCCTGGATTCTGGATCCTGATCTGGATCTGGAGGTGGAACATGTGCCATTTCCCGGTGTCCATGTCTGCCTTTGGCAGGAGTCAGAAATCTGTGATGGCTGTTGTTTATAGTGCTAAAACAAAAATAATAATTTGTGGCCAAAAGTTTTTATTTTGTGGCCACAAAGTAGTAGTATATAAATAACAGCAACTCACACTGTAAATACATGTTGATATTTTGCTCTGTCTATTGTACAACAGCAAGATATATCTTGCATAGATAGCACTGTAAAACTGCAAAATAGACAGTAACAGTTTGGATGAGGCTTATTTCAAGATAGGAATTTGTTACAAAGATATTCTCAAAAGCTTGGCATTGCAAGTAATCATAAAACCCAAGAAGCATTTCCACTGAATAGTGATGGCCAGGATACTTCACCCACAGAGGTACGATTTGGATATTCTATTGTTGACTAACTGCAAAGCTCAAGAAAGAATCATTAGCACCGTTTGATGTACACCAAGTGTAAACAGCAATGTGTTTGGGTCAGAAAAGAAGACATTAAGATTCTTGTCTCTAGTGGACCCAGTTGGTTCCCAAATCCATCGGACCAGACAACTCAGGAGGCAATATTTCACTCGGGTATCTATCATGATATATTGCACATAGACATCTCACTCTGCCCGCCTTTAAAATTATATTTATGGAGAAATGATGAGATGACACAGCAGCAGAAAGAAATTTAATCACAGGGACAAGTCCAGCCAACAGGGAATTCAGAGATGGTGGGGAGTGATGAGGAAAAGGGTGTCCAACCCTGGCTCACCTTTCTAGCAGAACTCAAGGATGAGGGATTGTTCTCCGGAGATATTTTGGATAAAGCTCTGTAACAGCTGTTTCATGCCAATCATTAAGGTAAATATTTTTTTATGCGGCATGAAATTCAAACACCATTGACTCTTCGCTTATCTTTCGTTTAATATTGGAGATTTAGGAAGGTTATTTCAATTTTATCTTTCATGTAGTTCTTTATATTAAAATAAGACACAACACAATGTAATTTACTGTAATGATTAAAGAAGAAAAGAACTTTCCTTCTACATGTTCTAATATTATTAAAGTCTCACTAGTGCTACTAGTGGGTATCCCTGGACATTTTGGCCAAACTGCCTCACTAGTGCTACTAGTAGGCCTTTTGATACTTACTCGTAAACTTGTAAGCTGCGACAGCAATCTACTCGAGTCACTAGTTGCATTCCGTGAGGCCAACATGCAGTACTACTACACAAAATGCAAATGAAACAGGTAAGATAATGAGCCTTGATTGGTTGGCACTACTTAATTCGAATTAGAAAACCAATAGGAAGCCTCGCAGCATGCTTTTTCCACACCTTGCATAAGCATTTTGTGAAATTATTGTCACTGGTAGGCACTTCGGCTTTTACTAGTAGTACTGGTAAGACATTTGTGCCCTCAGTAGTACTACTAGTGAGAGCTAAAATGTTCCACTTGTGGCACTAGTCGGATATGTTTTGTCTTACTAGTACTACAAGTAACAGCAGGGACGCCCACTTGACTACTAGTGAGGCACACAATGTCCACTAGTAGCACTAGTAGACATTGTGAGCCTCACTAGTGGTATTCGTATGGTCAGAAGCACCTCACTTGTAGCACTAGTAAGGTGCTTCTGACCTCACTAGTGCTACTAGTAGACATTCTGCACCTTACGAGTTGTACTAGTGGGCATCCTTGCTGCTACTAGTCGTACTAGTAAGATAAAACACACCTTACTAGTGCCACTAGTGGACATTTTGGCACTCACTAGTAGCACTAGTAAGACAAAAAATGCCTTACTAGTGCTACTAGTGGGAATTTTAGGGCTACTAGTAGAGTCTAGGAGGCCACTAGTGAGTGACACATGCCTACTAGTTGGGCCAAGTAGTGTTACTAGTGCAGCACAGTAGTTTACTAGTAAGGGTGGATTGTGCAATAGTAGGCCAGAAGTGGCACTAGTAGTGAAAAAAGCAATACTAGTGTGTCTTAGTGGTTCTACTAGTGTGTGAAATTGTCTTACTAGTGAGGACAAAGAGCTTACTAGTGCATGGACTTTAAGCTTGATATCGAGGATATCGAATACATGCTCAAACGACTTTCCATGACGATGAGAATTTGGGATTAATCAACGATAAACAGGAGGGAATGATAGGTAAAAACTGTACTTTTATTAGTCGTTATTGATAATATTGAAGTTATCGTTGATTCATGCATGTCTATGTTAATCACTGTTTTAACCCCTGCAAGGCCACGAGATGTCTGAGAGGAACATCTTATCTTACTGCATTTCTACCTTCTCAGCTCACATAGAAGAGCCAGTGTTAACCTGATATGTTGTATCTCTGGATGAGAATATAACCGCCTATTTTAACTGTGTGAATAAAATTGGGAAGCTGAGGGAAGGAACTTTGCAGATCGATGAACAGGCTGTGAGGTGATTTCATTTCTCTGCCCTTGTACAAGAAAGCTGACTGTGTGACTTTATTTCTCTCGATACTGGGGTTGTCTCCTTTATCTTGTTCTTGCAGGTTTTTCACCTAACAGTATCTCCACAGAATTTTCTACTGAGAGAATAAACCAGCTCAAAGAATTGTGCCTATTTGTGTCTTCAAAAGATTTGAAGGTTTTAATCTTGGAATCGTCCATTCATCTTCTATACCGCTTGTATTCACAGCTGTACAAATACAAGTTTGCTGGGATTGTGAGAAAATACCCATGAAAACTCAGGGAGAACATGCAAGTTCCACACATAAAAGCCCTCAAATTCACTCTTCAACCAGAGGTTTTATTAAGTTTCACAAAACACAGATGACAAATAACATAAGTTTTGATCATGTCAAAACTATGATCAATTAGATCACCAGAGGCCTGCAACCAAACGCCTCAACTCGTCAACTCCTTTTCTGACCCGACCTCTAGTGGTGTGCTATACTCCAGGATTTGGTTTTGATCCGATACCAAGTAAATACAAGGCCAGTATCACTGATACCGGTCCGATACCGATACTTTTTAATATTAATGTTTAATGCATCATAAAAGTGCTAAATCTGGATATAATTTCATGACCTTTTTATGATTTTCCTTTGGTTTATTAATTGGATTAAACTTAGAACAGAATTTTGATAAATTTTCTATGGTAGACAGATAAATACTTTCTTATAATTAAAAAAAAATGTGTTCAGACAATTTTCTCCCAAACATTGTGATGCCTGGATTTTCTTAAATAAACAAAGTGTGCAAAACTAGGTTGAGTGTTCAGGGTGGTTTAGCAAGCAAACAGATGTTTACATCTTCTAAGTGATCATCTGAACTATTAAGCCTGATTTAGTACAGTTTTACTCACTTTCTTGTCGTTCATGTTTGCTGGTAACAAAAAGCTGTCTGTCATGCAATTCTGATGTGGAGTTGGATGGAGGGAGAAGGGGAGATGTTGGTGGTGGAGAATTGTGGCTCTTCATTCCTCTTTTTAACAGCCGCTGGACTAACACAGACATTTCACACAGACCTGTTGCAACAAAAACTACACTTCCCAAAACCAGCACATGCTTTGACTCATCTTCCCACAATGCACTCGTCATTTAAAGTGACAAGCTCAGCTTGTAACGCAGTAGAAAACTGGAGAGAAACTACAATTAAATATTGATCTTATTGCACTGGTATCATTCGATATTGATACCAAGATAGGTATCGATATTATCGATATTTAGATAGGGTACCCACTACCGACCACGAGTAAAAGCATGAAATAGTGGTGGATCATGACTCATGATGAGCATGGATCATGACTGTTGCGCGCAGCATGCCACATCACAATGCTGGGTGCCATTGCACATTGTCACTTTCTCTCACCAATTTGCCAGGAATGTGGCGAATCGGGAGAATTTGGTATATATGGTGGTTGATTCTGCTATGAGAGATGTGGGCAACTGGTCAGGGCGCAATCTGTGAAGGGGTGCACTGCACATTAGAGGAGAAGCAATTCACCCCGTCTGTGATGCAGTCTTGTGGAGTCGTGGGTGTTCGCCCAGAGCATAAAACAAGTCAGACTCGGTATATGTATGACTCCACACACTCCAGGCACTGTACAATTAGTTGCTGTACAGTTCACACACTCCAGATTGTGCCACATTCGGAGAAATGCCATAGCGTTGGGCAGAGAGGTGGCTGCGGCAGGGGAGCGAATACCGTCACGCTGTATAACGCATCACCAGGCACACAACTAATCGACATACTCAGTTGGGAAACTCATGGATTGAGGAGAGTCATAGTATTCTTGAAAGATTTTTTGGCAGCCAAAAATATGTTCCACCAATATCAGGAATGTCACGCACCGATACACCCATTTAAGAACCTTATTCAGATGCAGTACGTCACATAAAGAATGTCAGAAATGTGCTAGAAATGATGGGAAAATTATCCTGCCTATGTGTACCTTGCAGACACATTTGTTGGCAAGTGTCATTGATTGACCTTCAAAGAATGATGCAGAAAAACCACAAATCAATTACCAGGTATTGTTTGGACTGATGCATAACCAATAATTATCCACATCTGAGAAGAAACCAATCTGTTTTTTTTTAAATTTTATTTAAGGTCGTGTATCCAAATGTGGTTGAGAGAAACCAGATATGCAGTGCAATGAACAGCTTGGATTGACTTTGAAGGTGACACATAAATGACTTTGCTGGGTTTGGGTGAATAATAATCTGCAGAGGGGCAAAAGGACAAAAAAAAAAAATCCAGCTAGTGAATGGGGGTTTAATGAGTAACTGAGGGTTTAATCTCCTGAATGGAGAACTGTGGCAGAAACAAAGCGCACTGTCTGACATTCAAATAATACAGTCAAGAAGACAGACAGTGCTGCCAGAGGCGAAGGGCCATGTGAGAGCTGCCTGACTGCTTTCAAATCACGTGCAGTCGAGTAAGTGTTTCGTAACCGTCCAGGCCATTAACAGACACTCCAGCACTGCTGCAGTGATAATCACTCTTAATCTGAGAACTTATCTGCCCCAGTCCACACTCCTGCTCATACTCACTCCCTGGATCTCACGTACATGTGGAAACTGAAGAAAAGAAGGAAAACCCACTGATTTCCAATCAGACAAAGCACAGGAGACACTAACGTGATGTGAATTACCCTGATTGTCTCATCAAACCAGCACCTGGTTGGGTCAGGGCTTGTTAGTGATTTGTTGGAATTAAGAAAAAGAAGCAAGTACTCTCATTTATTTTCATATGAGTGAATCTGAGATGGCCAGAGGACTGGTTCAGTTTCTGGTACACGATGCTCAGTACAGATGATGAAGGTAAAACAGATATTGTGCTTTTTCCATGTTGAGTACAGTTTTGAAAATGGACTGCTCACAGTGTTACACTGATAATTTTAACATCCCACCTGGGTTATGAGAGACTCTTGGTTGTGTACTTGAGCGACAGTGTTCATGACCTGCTCCTCAGAGAAACACGCAGTGTTTCATTGTTTGAGCATTCAGGAAACAGATGAGTAAAACACACGTCACGGAGCACCTGTTCACTGGAGTCCTTGGAGCATCACGTCTACTGAAGGGCAAATTCAGACTGAAAACCCAAGGAATCTGAAGACAAGCACCACATCCAAAGGATGCATATAATGCACTTACATTTTTATTGATTGGGTTGCTTTTTATGTAAAGTCAGCAATTTACTGAACAAAACTAAATTTCATATTTCAAAAAGTCAGACATAAAACTATAAACAGAAATGGATGGATGGATGGATGGATGGATGGATGGATGGATAGATGGATGGATGGATGGATGGATGGATGGATGGATGGATGGATGGACGGCTGGGTTTTGTTTCTTTCTAAATCATGCCTTGGATCAAAATAAGAGTAAATACTGTTTCATCATCCATATCATTGCATCAACATGTCATTTACATTTAGGAAAACATGTTTGGTGATGAAAGCTGCAATAAAAATATCTAGAATATAAAAAGCACAAACTTTATATATATTTTTTAAATACAAAATATATATAAAATGTTGTTATATATAATATAACAGCATCATAAAAAGTCCTTTCTAACTGCCATATAGAAAGAAGTCTTTCAGCATCACCCAGTAGTTCAACATGCATCTTTTATGGGGGTCTTTGCCCTTTCTCTCCTGTGCACCAGGCTCTGTTTATGAGTCAAGATAAAACAGACCCAACAAGGTGAGATTGAGACTAACTGTGGAAAGAGATTCTCGATCTTGCCTCAACTGTCTTTTTTCTTCCTTTTGTCAATTCAGTGTGAGGCTCTCATCAGCCTGTGACAAATGAGGGAGGGTCAGGGATTAAAGATCACACAGTTCAAAAGTCAGAAGTTCAACCAAGGGATCTCTCTTTTCATTTCCCATGTTTCATGCTGACAGCATCACTGTATTAAATTGGGTTGAGGCATCAGGATGTGAAGAACTGCAGGAAATTTTCTTATTCAAACATATCATATCCTCCTCATTAACTTGTGGGTTATAGCACTTTTAGTATATCCTATAAAAAATCTTTGATTTCTCCACAGAAGATTGGCTATCTTGTGCATTCGGTTCACTCATCCCTCACCAATGTTACAACCAACACTAAAAAAGCCATTACTGAAGCTCCCACTAAAAAATGAGCTGTTAAATAGGGTCAGCACGACTCAGTAGCAGCCAGTCACCGCGGAGTGAGCCGCATTCATGCAAACTCAAAACCACATCCACACACACACAAACTGCACAACATCTGCAAGTTATACTTACAGATTACATATTCAATGCTTCTTTATTTTTCCTGAAGCATTTCTCATTATCGCCTGTAACTAAACCTTCATCTTGAATAATTGTTAAAAAAAAAAAAATAATAAAAATAATCTACATTTTTAGGAAAGCCATAGATGCTATTTTCTTGTGCCTCAGTTTATCATCAGAGCATAATCACAGAGCAAATATTTCCTGTGATTTCTGGCCAAATGTTACAATGTTTATGCTTACAGCGATCGGGCCATTTAATCTTCATCCAAAACAAACATGACATGGGTGCTTTGATTTAACGTCACGAAGGGTGACACAGCACATTGTAAATAGGAGGGTTTTTTTTCCCCTTCCAAAAATATTAATTTAAACATAAAAATGTTGTTTTCATTGTGGTGATCAGACTTTTCTGGAAATATGTCTGCTTTAATTAAGAATTACAAAGAAAGAAAGAAAGAAAGAAAGAAAGAAAGAAAGACTGCACTGTTAATGCCCAAATTGTTTTTACCAAAACTCAATTAATTTGCTGACATAATTTCCTGTGATATTCAACGAAACATCATGCTGCCGAGAACCTCTGCTAAAACTAAGTTTGAGTTACGAGAAGTGTTTTCTTGGAGACTGACGAGCTGCAGACTTACACTGAAACTGAATCAATGTTTATCTGCTAATACAACAAGTGCATCTGAAAATGGTTTTCAAGCCATGTCATAGTCTTTGCCAAATGCGTTACACCCACAATGCATTGCCTCCCACTGTCTCTATAAGGCTACATTGTTTTCCTCACCTCTGATCCCGCCATTGAAGGCGATGCCCACACTGCAGTAGGAGTTGTTGGCCTCCATGGCAACTTCCCCTGCACAACGGGTATCATGGCTGAAGCAGAGAGGAAGTGAGATGTGAAGCCACACACTGAGAATAACCAGGCACAACTGTGAGTTTTTCTTTTTTTTTTTTTTTTTTAATTCTTTTTTTAATTATTCTTGAATTGTTTTGACACGAGCACACACCGTGATTATGCCAGGACAGATAGTTACGCACAGTACATCCAAACTAGAAGACACGCTGAGAGTAACAAAAAGATACCAGGAAAAGTAATTCAAATCAAAAAAAAGTAATTCGGTGGATTTTCTGCTCCATTCTTCTGATAGACAAATGTTGGGCTTCATGCAGACTCATCACCACGATTCCTTGTGTATTTCCGATTGTCTTACCTCAACCTAAATGACTTTTGCATAGTACACCTATATTTGGTGGTGTATAATTGACTTTCATCATTTATAAGAAATATGATTTTTGGGCGGTTTGACAAAATACTGAAATTAGTATTCATTTTGGATTAGTCAGCTCAAATGATGCAATTTAAGATGCAAACTTAATTACAAATAACAAAAGAGTATTAAAGCTTTACATGCTTTTTTTTTTTTAAAGCACAACATCCCTGCTATCTTTGGGGAATTAGAGTTTAGGGAAAATATATTAAATCGCTGCACATTTAAAGCATCTTAGAAACTATAAGCTAAAGGAAGCTGAGCCTACGAAGAACCTTCCAATGGATTTTTCATCCTTTGTGGAAATCAATGGACAGTTTGTATTCCTTACAGTCATGAATGTATTAATATGAATCAACTGTAGTTATCGTGAAAATGAAATGTTAATTATATAAGTGTATAAGTGTTAAGTCATGTGATTTGGATGCTCTCCATATTTTAATACCCTGTGGTCTCCCAACAAATTGTGTATACCAAATAGCAGATATTATTATTTTAGTATGAGTGCTCTTAACCGGCGGGGGGAATCACGAACATAAGAAGAAAACAAATAAAGAGCACATTGGTGAAATCCAGAAATTAAACGGACACATTTAAAATGGGCATGCACGACGGCTGTTGTATTGCATATCACCGGTTTCAAATTTCACTTTTACATTATCCATTGATTTGACCGTTTTAATAACGTATTAGCTCTTCTAAAATCGTCATGATTCATAAAGAATGGGTTTCAAAATGAAGAAAACATGAACTCTAATCAGCCGCTATTGATTTTTTTTTCTTCTCTCCTTTGAAATGACAACAATCTCCAGCTGGAGCCAATTCAACAAGCCTGAGTCCCTGAAATGTTTTATCTATTTATTTGCATCTTGCATTGGAGAACATGTAGAGACGGTTTTAATCCAATCCTTCCATTTCGCGCCCTACACTGACAACAGTCATTACCAATTCTCCTCATCTCTGACAGGCACGGGATCACGAGACGAGCCGGGCAACGCACGCGGGTCAAAACCCAGCGAGGGCCTCGTGCAACGAGCCAGACGAGAAACAAACGGAGCACGCCGGCTGGCGACGCAAATCTTGACACGAAACATCGCAATGACATGACAGGAAATGAAGGAATCCCATGAAGAAGAAGAAAGAAAAAAAAAAACTCTTGATACTGGCACTTGAATTATTGTGTCAACATATTTCTTGTGACTGACGGCAATCACTGTCACAGAGGAGATGCCTCTGCATGCGTCTGCGTGGTTTATGTGTGTCTCTCATAAAAGTGAACATGTTTGAATGACTTGTTTGCCAGAGTATATAGGCATAACGGGTGGAGGATGTCTTGGCAGCAAACTGTACAAGAGCAATTATGTATCTCTCTCTCTGCAGCCAGGCTTATCCATGCCAGACAATCTGCTCTGACAAAGTACAAGTTGGCCTGCGGAGCTGCAAACTGCCTATAGGATTATAAATGACAAGGCTGAAGCAAACAATGCCGCCACTTCACATATGCTTTATGGCCAGCCAGTGTAACGCTGGCCTAACAGCTTTATCTCTATATGAAACTTTTATTGTCTCAAGTTTTAAGTAATAGACGAGCGAGGTCTGTTAAAGCGAAGTCAGTACACAGATGTCAGTCTAATGAGAATCCAAATATGTCGGCGTCACAAGCAGCACTCATTTCAGACAATAACCTCGTGAAAGGATGACTAAATAAGGGATTTCGCTGCATGTCTATGAGACGACATTCAAATTCGTTTAAGTCTAGCAGATTTAAAGTTGATTCACTAAGTTTTTGGCTGCGATTTCATTCATGTGATTTATACCGAAAAAAAGTGAGAGAAAAAAACCAAATGTGATGAATTTGTCTTGTCTCAAGGAGCTCCGACTCAGCGAGATGTATTTCTGGTAAATTGTCATTTATACAAAACATGAATATGTAACCATTTAATGTTCTAGGACTGTTTGATCAAACATTGATCAACATTGATCAAAGCAAGAAGGTGTGGAAGAAACCCTGTAGTGTGTGTGGTGGCTATGATTAGCTGAATGAAAAAATACACTTGATAATATAAAATATTTTAACATCCGAATTAGGGGACTGGATATGGTCGGTTGAATCTTTAAAACCAACTTTTACCCATGGGACCCCATTTGCAGTCCAAGAAAAGCACATGTCAAGCAAATGAAGTTGTCTAAGTTTTAGAAACAACATAGCCTTTGTAATCCACACCCAAAATACAACTTTAACACAAACAAAGCCAGTCAGGAGGCAGTTCTCACTTAAAAGGCAGTGATGGTGGATAAACAAAGCTTGCTATATAAAAAAAGCCACACCTACAGCCATGTCACAACAACAATGTAACTAATGTTCAGACACACATTAACTTCTACTACCTGACCCCTCTCATTCTGTTGGTCGTAAATAACTAACTGAAGGTATCCACTTGCACCATTATTGTGTTGTGTTTTGTTTACATGTCTTCTATATAGTCTCTAGTCTTTTTTTCATGCATCCCCTCACATTTAATATTTTCACTTTTATTCATAATTTTTGCAGCAAAAGGACACAAAGGATGATCACTTCTCACAAGTATAAACAAGAAACACAAACAATTGCGTTTAAATAGAGCTTAAATATATGCAGAAAAAACACAATACTCTATGCGGAAACAATAATATCCAGCAGAAGAGCAGAATGCTTTGATAT
>OMNM01063695.1:1854-22964 GCA_900302745.1 Parablennius parvicornis | reverse complement strand
TTATGTGTAGAGTTATACGGCAGTGGCTGCACACACACACACACACACACACACACTTGATATACACACACACACACACACACACACACACACACACACACACACACACACATATATATATATATATATATATATATATCAATTAAAAGCCTGATTTAAAAGATGAGTATTTAACCTTTTTAAAAAAAACAACGATTTCTGCAGCCCTGATGCTCTCTGGCAGGTTGTTCCACAAATGGGGGCCATAGGACTTGAATGCAGCCTCCCTGTGGGTCTTAGTCCTAGCTTGAGGCACAATTAAAAGGCCTGTGCTAGAGGACCTCAGGCCTCATGTCCTTGAATACAGTATAACAGCTGTCAAGAATATGTTCCCTTTCAGTCAATTCACTCGGTACAACACATATTGTATGAGATATCACGCCCCCACAACGCCTGCCGAAGACACCTCTATTCACACCTTTACGGCAGATGACCTGTAATGACGTATGTCAGGCTCAGCCTGCACATATAATCCAGCAGCATCCCAGTCATTACTCAGTTCTTATGCACACCACCACGCCAAAGACACCTCTTCGAGACAAACTAGCTAGCTTCTGCTAGTTAGCTTGCTCTTGTTCTCACTACCGCAACCAAAATTAGTTTAACTGTTGTTGTTGGTGTTCGCCACCGCTACTCCTGTAGCTCATTGACTGCCCGCGGAGCGCTAATTTGGATCATGGTGGTCTTGGTGCCTTGCCACGAGCACAAGGAAAGTGGGAAAGAAGCCTCCCATGTGCCCTTGTCCTCGGGTGCGGCTTCTCACTGCACGATAAAGACCAGAACAAGGTTTTTCCAGTCTGCCTGGGCATCGGATGTGGATGAACCACGAAGCATGTTAGTTTTGTCTCCAGCTTCGGTGGTCAACCCTCGAGCGGTGGGTTAAGTTCCTCGATAAGGTGCTTGGCTCCACAGCCGCATGGTGCGACCCTTTCCTCTCAGAGTCTATGGACCCAGCTTCAGCTCCAGGTCGAAGTCCCCACTAATAGCTGAGCGGACCAAATGGAGGCTATGGAGGGACTAGCCAAGCTCAAGCCTGAGTCTCCCGAGGGAGCCAACCAGCCAACCAGGTCGAGACATATAGGGGCTGTCGGGGGATGAGAGTTTGTCGCTGGGCCAAACAGCTGCCGCTGCAGCACCGGTTGGCCGGGACCATAACTTGTTCCTCGCACTATTTTGCCAGGCGTTGGAGAGGCTGGAGGTGGAGTGGCCCACCCCTCCTCCTTCACAGAAGCCATCGTGGTTTGCTGGGTTTTTTCTACCCAGAAGGCGACGGGGGGAAACAGCCTGTTCATATACCCAGATTTAGTGGCCGAAATGATGTCATCATGGGGTAAACCGCTGTTCCCCCGTGCCACCTTGCTGGGCTACAGACAGTATGTGGACCTGGATGGTGGCAAAAAAGCCAGCCTGGTTAACATTCAGCCCATGAAGCCATCTTTGGTGGCATACCTGACTCCGGCTCATAACCATGGTGTGGGCGGGACTGCCACGCTCCCGTCTAAACATTGCAGGTTTTTGGCCGCGCAGCTGGAAAAGCTGTACAGAGCTCAGGCGGGCACAGCCCACACTCTGAGCTCCGTAACCATGCTGCAGGTGTACCAGGCGGTGTGTCTGGCGGAACTAGCATCTCTGTTACCTCCCAACGGCCCGCTATCAGCTCTCCTCAATAAGGTGAGAGCCGCTTCAGATTACATTCTCTACGGGGCCTGTGGTAATTTGTCCCCGGGTCCTGAAAACCTGCACAAGCCCCTCATAAGAAGACAATAGCAACAGCAAGCCAAGACCCTCAACCAGTGAGACAACAGCCTCCAGCCCAGCTTCCGCGCCACTACATCTGGAAGAAAAAGGACCCCCCTCCCGGCCTCCGGAGAGACCCGACATCGAAAAGGAAGAAGAACTAACCTTCCTTACCGAGGGACTGGGATGAGAGGGACTCCAGCAGAAGGGGGATGCTGCAGCCCTCCATGATTCTAACGGCCAAGAGGCATAAATATGTCAGTGAGGATGACATGCCTTCAGGAAAAAAAGGATTACATTTTAACTCGATTTTACAATCAGTCGTACCTGATGTTTGGCTGATTGTGAATGAACAATATGCCTCCATTTTATCACATTCTAATCGATACAACTGGAAGGTTTGTATTGACCTACAGCAGGGATCAGCAACCTTCGGCAACCTTCAACACTCAAACGTGTTGTCAGCCATTTGGGCCTGTTTCCCTCTGAACAGAAACTGTTGGAGCCGCAAAACCCTCTTGACATGAAAATGAAGACATCTCTGCATTTATCGAGTTTAACCTCTGAGCTGCATGAAAATAGTAGGCAATGGTGGATAAAACAATAAAAAGAATAATCAAGACCTGTGATTAAAATTAACTAAACATATCTTAATAAATCAATGCCACAATGAGAACTCAAACCCTTTTGTCCGTGCACAGCAGGTAAGAATCATAATCACTGAACTATGGTGGCTGCACAGGTGAGGCAGCTTCCTACTAAACTCTTATTACTGCGTCACTCAGTTCAATCTTTTCTATGAAAGTTTGGGCCCGAAAGAAATTTTCCCTTTACAAAAAAACACTTTACAAGTGATGGGGGGGAAAAAAAAGCGACTCTTTTCCAACCCGGAAACATCTGGCACATCTGGAATAATTCTAAACTTGCTGCTGCTATCCAGACCTTGGTGGTGACCATTTTCAACAATTTATTTTCATTCAACGGTCACAGTGTGATGGACAGGTTAATAGTTTTAATGAATGCCTTTTGTTACAGTTGGTTTTTGACCGAAAAAGAAATGTTGCAGCATTGTCACAGTACAGGATTATGTCTCTGCAATGTCCCTACCATGTGATCAATAATTACCCAACAGGCTTTATCCTGCATATTGTACAGTGGGATGAAAATATACTTCCTTTTTTTTCCTTGAAAGGATGTTTTCTGCTCCTTTCGCAGTAATTTGGAAGCACCCCAGTGTCAATATCAATTGATTTCCATTTCCATGATGTTCCCTGTGCTGCTCCCTTATTCCAATCCCATCATGCTATACAGTATATAGGCAATCTTGGAGGGGGGGTCTTTCAACTATCAGAGGTTTTTGAAGCATCCTCTCGCTGTGGCTGCCTGGAAGATGAAACATCAAACAATCATCACTGGAACTGCAGGAAGGCTGCCGCTACTCAACATGAGTCTACAAATAGGTCAATAGCAGTGAGAGATTTGGTGGGAGGCCCTTGAGTGTCCAACATGAGAGCTGACAACAAAAAGTCTTCAGACCAACTCTACTTGAAATTCATCTTAAAATGTTTGATAATGTCCTCAGTACCTTGTCATGTGTCCTTTTATAGCAACTCAACAAAGGCCCATCCATGCTTTCCACTTTGTGGGTCCACAGACTGTCTGCGGGTCACTTTAGTCCCTTGTGCGTCTGCTCTGGGGTTCCCTCGGGATGCATGACACTCTCTGACTCGGAGGTCTGATTTTGATGTTGAACAACAAACAAAGTGACGACATACTGTATCATCTCAATCTCATAATGCTTTGCACTGTTACCTCGTTCCAGTTCATGACTTTTTCATCTCTGGTTAAATCCTTGGTTCGTTTAACTGGTAACTGTCTTTACTGTCCAGTTCATTCTGGACCGATGTGCTGGATCAGAAATAGACGTGCAGCAGCTCAAAACGTGACTCTATTACAACTTTTAGTCATAAATGCAAAACACTTTTGCATGAAAACTGAACCTACGCTCCGACATTCATGACACAACTGAGAGAGAAGGCCCTGAATTTTTTACGTCCCATGTTTGATGTTTCTTGCTTTCTTTTCCAGTCATGAAATCTTTCAAAAATGTGAGTGATACAGGGTGTTTTCTTTCCAACAGGTTGGCCATTTTCCAACACTGTGTGCAAGATGAGTGGCTTCGTACAGGGCGTATCTGTGTCTGCATCGGTTTTCACCCTGGTGGCCATTGCTGTTGAAAGGTTGGTGTAAAAACAGCAAGAAAAAAAACATCTGGCTTTCTTTTAAACTTCTTGTTGCTTGCATGATTTTGTGTTCTGCACCGTTCAGGCAAACAAAATATGTTTTAATTGCACCACTTTACACCATTGCAATAATTGCACCAAAACAATTATGTGATTTTATATTTATATTACACATAGCACAACAGTGCTCCAGAGGAAATGGCCAATGCACGAAAGAAAATTATGGAACCATCTATGAATACTCAATGTCAATGTCAATGTCACTATTCACAAGTCCTATATACAAACTCTCTAACAAGACTTATCGAACTGTTTATGGCAGGCCATCATAGCAAAACAATCGTCTGCTTTTACACAGAAAAAATTAGTCAAAGAGCATTTTGACAGTCCACACTGATATTTAGACCCCCTTGACACGACAACCTCTTTAGGTGACAACAGAAAACTTTCATTGTATCTTGAGGGTCCGTTTACACAACAACAGTGCTCAGAACAACTTCAAATACAACTTTTTGAAAACAACTCACAAGGTGGAACTTTTTTTAAATGCTCTGACCCCGTCTCCACGTAGACTACAGAAAACACAACTTTTGCAAAACACTGCTAATGTGCATATGCACCGCGAACATAGTAAATAGTTCTTCTGCACATGTGCTACTAAACTGAGTATAAGCAGCGATGGCGGCCTCCAGAGCCTATGCACAGTGTAAAAAAAAACGACAACATTACATCACGCAACTGTTCAGTATCTGAATGAACTTTCATAGTATTACATTAAACATATTGCGATTGTCTTTAATGAATGAGCATCAAATCATATTTTATGAAGTAAAGTAAAGCTTTCAAATGCTTTTGTTTTAATCTTTACCCTGGATATTAACTCAAGAAAACGTAAATAACTGGTAGCCTTGCTAATTCACTCTGACATCATCGTAGAGACAAGCTGATGATAAAAATATATCAGTGATTTAGTAAAAGGGATGAAAATTATGGAGTACTGTGAGAACTGCGTGTCCTTCATGTTATTCTTTTGTTTGCCTCAGGACTAATTACTTGTGATGTCTGTCTTTACTTGTTTACTTTACAGGTTCCGCTGCATCGTGTATCCTCTACAACCCAAGCTGACTCTGTTTGTTGCCAAGGCAGCCATCACTTCAATCTGGGTGTTAGCCGTGGTGATCATGCTTCCTGCTGCGGTGGCACTGACTGTGGAGAAAGTTCCTTTCCATTACATGGTTCACAATGGTGATTTTAATAACACGATCCCTTTATACACCTGCTATGAAGACTTTGCCAACCCTCAGATGAGGAAGGTCTACACTGCAGTTTTGTTCTGTCACATCTACTTGCTGCCACTCACAGTGATCGTTCTGATGTATGGAAGCATTGGACTCAAACTCTGTTCCTCCGTGGTTGCAAACAGAGAGCCACAACTGGCCAACGCCACAGTCCAGGAGGGAGCCAGAAGACGAGGGCATGCAATGATATCACAGAAAAAGATTAAAGTGATAAAGATGCTCATTGTGGTGGCTCTGCTCTTCATGCTGTCATGGTTGCCACTCTGGACGCTCATGATGATGACTGATTATGCAGGCTTGGACAGATATCAGTTGGACCTTCTGACCAGTTACATCTTCCCCTTTGCCCACTGGCTGGCTTTCTCCAACTCCAGTGTCAACCCCATCATCTATGGCTACTACAATGAGAACTTTAAGAGAGCCTTTCAGGCAGTGTGCAAGACCAGGCCCTTCTGCTGCTTCATCTACCTATGGAATGTAATCGCCAGGTGGGGGAGAAAGGGAAGGTCTGTCCAAGCACCTTGTAGAGACGGTGACTTCAAAGATGTTGCTAACAATCACAACCACTTTGTTGTGGGACTGAGGAATCGAGTTCACAATGACAATAAATTGAGCGGCAGCTTAGAAGCGAATAAGAGCACAAGGGTGGGGTGTGTGGTGGTGCACTCAGGGACTCAGCTTGCTGATCAGGCTTTAGAAATGGTGGCTGTGCACAGTAAAAACACAAATGGAGATGCGTCAAACATTAGTTCACTTGCAGTTTCAGTGCATCAGGCATGGGATAACTGAATACCCACAAAGAACAAGCCGAGGCCCAACTATGAAGCATTTCCGTACTATAGTTCTGAGAGACAATTTCTGGTATTACAAGTAATCGTGTGGTCATGGCTTGGGTTTTGTGGTTACACAACAACACAAACAAGTGAACAAAAAACGTAGAACTCAGAACCACCTTGTCTAGCAAGGGATTCTTAAAATATATTCACACATGTCCCTTCACGAACGTCAGATTTACCCAATGACTAGAAAAAGATTGTATACCCTTGCCAAGCGAGAGCCTACAAGGTTTGGTCCAAAAAGGTGGGAGGCCTACATAGGGCTCACACACAAGGCCCTACATGGGGAAGAGTAATACAATGTAGTGTCACTTCTTCTGAGGTGTTATAAAGGGCTACAAAAGTCGGTTGGGTGAGGGGATAGTATAAGCTTTATTTTGAAGTTTGTCCCAGTTGGAGTGTCCTCGTTGCAGGGAGAATAAAATCTGATTGCTCTGTGTGGTGTTGTTTGAAACAACTCCTCTGAGTATTTGGCCCTCCTGCAGTGATTGGGTAGATATTGAATAAGGCTTCACCCAATTTACTGTTTTGCTAAAACACATTTACCTCGGTAATTACAGGAACAGCTGGAAATAGATTGATTAGAAGGTTTCCCAATCAGCCTGCCTGATGTAAAGCATGGTGGTGAGCCGTATTGGATTTCTTTGCCATTTTAGACTATTGATATACCTTTGATTGGAGGAGTTTATGATGACAATGAGGAGCAAATTTCAATTGGGTTCAAACTGGTTTGGCAGTAGCTTCTCAATGTAAAGGTTTTGCTTAGTAGTTGTGGACAGCGTCTGTTCTTCAATTATCCTCACTGGAAGTTAGATTATGGATTGAGTTTATCTGACCTGATTTGAATGGGATATAACTAGACCTTAGATGTTGAAACAGTTTTGAACTATGTTGGAAAAGTGAGTAGAGGGAAGCCTGCTTGGAAATGTTGTGCTTGAGAACAAGGCATAAGGCTCTGGCTAATTGTACAACGTCAAATTGAGATTCGGTCTAGGCAGTGGGACAATTAGTCAGCTCTTTACCCTCTCTAATTGAAGGAGAGTTTAAAAATTCGGTGTACATATCTTCAATCAGCCCACCTATTGTGGAGCTCCAGGAGCTTGGGGGTACTGGAGCGGCCGCTGTGGATTGGTGGGCTGGGACTTTTTTAATATTTTGTTTGGAATTTTAATGTACAGGCTATCAAAGCAGAGCTGGTAAGGAGGTATATCTGCTTTTTGTTTTTCTTTTAGCTCTATAGGGTGAGTGACTGTAGCATACAGTGCAACAGTTGTGTCTGAAACATTTTTATGGATGTCAGATCTTTGATGTGTAGGAGTCTTGTAAAGAGGACAAGCTACTCTTACATACTGAGGGAAGCCAATAGAGGAGGTTTGAGTGGACATCGACAGTGGAAAAAGTCTTGCAGTCTGCCCAGAACATGCTCGTTAGACTATATTTCTTGACGTTATGGGCTTGACATCCCTTCAAATGAGCTGCAGGAAGTTGGGTGGGACACCAATGCCTGGGCTGCTTTCACTCTATGTTGCCCTCATAAGTCCATGAGGAAGAGACTGAATGTTTGACGCACAGAAGACCTGTCCTCTTACACCACACCACAATTACAGAGAAACCTGACCAGGTGTGTGAAGGGTAGAAATACTGTTCAAGCTCGTCCTAGCCTTTTTCCAATATTTTTGTTTAGTTCTTCTTTGACATGTAATGTTACCTACACAGCTCCAGGTTGAGTAAAATAAGTTCTTTGCTCCCCCAAAAAACAAGGCCTTCATTTATCTTAGTTACTTATAAGGTGAATCAGGTTCAGTTTCAAACTATGTTCGTAGCAGAATAAACCACTTTCCACCTCAAAGACACATCAAAACGAAAGTGAAACTGTGTTTTTATATTAGAATCAATATAAGATATATAATATATGATCAAATAAGGGGGGGAAAAAATACTTAAAATTTCTATTTTTGCTATCTTTACCAGTGTAAAACGCCATAAAGAAACACTAGAAATGATGTATATAGAGTTGTCATGTCAGCATATTCTGTCTACAAGACTTACGTTTTGAGGTTTGGTTGGATTTAATCAGGGTTTGAATTTAGTTTGGACATTGGAGACTTTTTTTTTTACATATTTAATATGAATACTGACCCTATTGTTATGATTACATGCCCTGCAAAACTAAGTTGGAATGTCATTCTGCGTACCATCAAAGCCACAATGATCAGTTGCAAAGTTTTTACATTTCACAACAAATATTTTAGTCTGTCATACAAATTCATGCATTAGTAACTTTGCCCTGGAAGGTTCTTAAACTGGTTGCAGCAACTGCTTGTGCTTCATACACTGGATATTTCAATATAATGTACAACACTCATCAAAAAGCTGTGCCTTGACAGAAAAGTCAGATATCTACCTCCGTAAAGTTTGCAGATGTCAAAAATAGCCGTTTTCATGAAACGAAAAACGTCAAATATTTCATACGTGAATACTGGTAAACTACCTCGAGATAAACAGGTTCTATCACCACTTGCAAAATGGTTTGATTGTCATGAAAAAATAAAAGCCAAGCACAGATGTCATCAAACGATTGCGTACAAAACACACTCAAGACGCTAAAAGAACAAGCTTGACTGAGGTGTGATTGCATGAAATGAGAATTTCACACTAGGATCACACAGCATTCACACAAAAAAAAGACAAAACTTGATTTTGCAATCACATTTATTTGTTGTGCTTCAACCTTTTCTTTTTTTGTTTGTTTGTTTTGAAACATCAAAATGTCAGGGAAACACTTTTATATAACTTAAATAATCCTTATATTCATGAGTATAATTTTGATGCCATAGCTCAGTCAGTGAGGCCATTTTCTGGTGCTTGGTGGTTATAAAAGTGTCTTATTAGAGAGAAAAGCTGCTTGTGTTCCACCATGATGCACCACAACGTAACAAAGAACGTAGTTCAGTTTAAATCAGGGTTGTCAAACACATTTTAGTTCAAGGGCCACATACAGCCCAATTTCAACTTGAGCGGTCCAAACCACCAAACCCTACAACTACTACTGAAATTGAAATCTCAACATAAAGCCAATTGTAGTGCCACATCGTATTGCAAATTACAGTGACATGTCCAAAAACACAAAGTTAAAAATAAAATGCTTGGTTTGGTCCTATTGAAGCTTCTTGTCGGTTTTGGCTCATAGGCTTTATGTTTGACGGCCCTGATTTGAGACATCAAGGAAATAATTTGCATTATAGTTTGTGGCCATTTCTGTTGATCACTGAGAGTATCTGGTGCAGTTTTATAGTACCTGAAGAACAACTTGAAATGCAAAGAACAAATAATGGGACTTGTTGACTGAATTTTCCAAAAGAAGATAGCTATTTTCTGAAGGTACTGTAAGGACATTATTAACTATGTAAGTGTTTAAGTAAAAGGAGCCTCAAGGCAGGTTGTATTAAAACTGCCATGTAAACCTGAAATATGGCAGTATAAATACTTCTGTAAATAAATTATTTTCATTATGTTAATGTAGCAAAAAAATGAGTTGTCATAATTAAAAGCGATATGATTCATGACAAAAAACTAAGAAAAACACACAAAAAATTACATAAATAAAAAAAAAAAAATTTGGTTTCATTACAGATGACTTGACCTGATGACAAAGAAGCAGAAAATGTTTTCTTATGAGATTTGATTTAAGGGAGAGCCAGCCATTGTGAACTCAAAGTGCTTAAAACAGCGTGATGAATGAGGTTTCATCATGGAACTACAAACCATTAATCCTTACTAGAAATGTAATTCATTTAATGTGCTAAAATAAATGTCTGAAAACAGTAGATTAAGTTGGCTACTTCTCACAAGCATAATATTTTCACCGCATTAACACTAAAAAATATTTATGACATACGATTGTTATTATAAGGAAACACCCAACTTTATCCCATCATAATGTGATACTTTTGATCTAGAACTTTTTATTTGATGATGAATATTTGAAGAAAAAAAAAGGACACAGCAAAAAATGTGTCAAGTAACTACTCAAGTGAAAACTTGACAGATGTAGTGTCAGTTCTCCTGTGTTTTCCGAAAGAGCTTAAAACTTCAATAAATCAAACAAATTTAATAGCATCTGTGACGATTGTTTGACATATCTAAGCAGGTTCCAGGGAAACAAGTTCTGAACAATACAAGGCTTTTCAGGTTCGGATTTTCCTTTTTTTCATTCACATTATGTTCTTGTAAGCTAAAGGGGAATAAAAGTTTTTGCATGATCTGTAACAGTTCGGATGACATTTAAAATGACCTTGCGTGCACACTGCTAGCAGATAGTTGTGTGATGCAAAGGCACAAAGTTTTGTTAAATATTGCAAATGAAAGATTGAATGTTTTATTGTTATTGTTGTTGTTGTTGTTGTTGTTGTTTTGTATTTTGGAGTCCCTGAGTCCAGCACTGTAATCTCCCAGTTACTCTTGAAGTATTCAGCATCCGCTATGCACTTTATTTGATTTACTTTATTTTTTAAAAAGCGAAGAAAGAATAACAAAGAAGAAATCTTGTACATTTTTAAAAATGGAAAACACGTCAACTTTTATGTTGTTCTGTTTGTTTGATTTTTTTTTTTCTCTTCCTGGTAAATAAGCTACTGTTTTAGCCATGTATGCCGCTGTAGCACAACAATAGTCCGCTCGCCACAGCATTGCCATTTGTGACTTATTAGCAAACGCAGTGGTGTTGTGCCTTGTTGTGTTGGGTGTTTCTGTAGGAATAAAGATCGTAGAAAAAAATTTAATAAAACTGTGAATGTGAACGTTACTAACCTTACTAACTGTGGTGCAGATATGACAGGTAAATATTTTTTTGGCAGCATCCATGAGAAAAGCCACCAACAAGTTGACAGATAAAGGTAGTATTTCACTCATCAATTGGTTCTGTCAATGTTTCGTATTTAAAAAAAAAAAAAAGCCACGAAGCAAAAGACTTGTTTGACCAAACCCTCATACTAGGTTTGGGCTCTGATGACATCTTACCAGCGTACAGAGATTTGGAGAAGTATTTCCCCAGCATCTAACAGATGACAACAGCTGACAAAGTATCAATGCAAAGCCAAACAAACACACCCACTCAAGAGTATCCAAAGAATGCAGATTTAATAAGGATCAACTCAGAACAGGAGACGCTCAGTGTGGAGGAGTGACTGCACACTGACACTGAGAGCAGCGTTTCAATCAGGTACATTTCTGCTTCTCATGGCACTTTCTCCGCAACTTTATATACTGTTCCTCATTGGAAAAAAGTCAATAAAAAAAAAATACCATAGATGTGCTTTAAGTTTCACGGAATATTATTTTTTTTAAATAAACACCGCTAACAGCGTCACACTTGTATTACAGGTTACATGTAGGAAATAATGTTAGAATATGTAGTTTTATATTTAGTCTTCTTTTGTTACTAAAAGAAAAAAAAAGATCCAGTTTACACAACAATGATTTCAAGTGATTACAAACATTTTGATTGTTTTGGTCGTCTTGTTAACACGACAGCGATCAGAACCCCCGAAAACACAACTTTTTGAAACCAGTCAAAATTAACATACAACACAAATGGTAACACTTGTGTTGTTTATTACTGCATTTGTTTTCACCGCCTTTAGGAGGTTTGATGTAGTTGTTGTGGTATTAGGCATTTCCTAAACTGTCACGACTTTTGTTTGCAAACTTTATTATCTGATATTTTCTGTTGCACATCATATTTTGACTTCCTTGTAGATTTACTTGTTGTAAGGCTCCAACATGTTGAGTAACATCCACCACAGACATGTTTTTGTGCAAGTGGGAGCTCAGCGGATCTCAATTCCAGCTGCTCGTCCCCGTAAAAAAGTCAGAAAACCTTCTTTGAAATGCTCCTGTGTGCACATGATGTGACTCACAGTATATTTCAGTAAATCTCCCTCAAACTCAAAGTGTAATCTATTGTGTGAGCCTGCAATTTAGCACACTTTATGAAGGCTCTCAGTAAATCTGTTACAAAACAGTGTTTAACTGTGAGTATGGGAGTTCCATGTTGCGAATATTCAGTTGTCAGCTGATTAACTTTAGGGTTTTCCGTCATAATCTTTGAGTTTTACCTGTCATACCGAGTACTAAGAGTGGCCAACCCTGGGACTGTATATTCTGCTGTCTGCTGAGTAAGGAGCTTCAGACTTTGCAGCTGTGTACTAACCTGCAGATCATAAGATGTGAAACAAGGACAAAACTGCATGAATTAACTGATTATGCACAGTAATCATAATCTGCTGCATGGTCACAGCATTTCTGAAGCCGGTCACGTCCAGGTACATTTGCTTCAATCAGTTTTAATTAAGTTTGGTGCCCAACAGATTTCACTTGGCTTATTTAAAATGACTCTTTTAAAACACTTGCGATTCAATCAAACCAAGGTCCTTGATTTGGATAAATTCTGTATGAAAAAATGTTTTTCCATAGTTAGACAGGACAGGAAAATGAAAACATAGGAAGGTTCTGCTACTATAGAACCAACAAGTCTAATGTTAACAAAAGCCTTTGCACCCTTGTGTTTTTGTTGTAGCTGAAGTGGGATGTGCCTTTGTTGATACGTGTGTTGATACAGGGGCTTCTCTCCTCACTCACATGTAACTATGCCATTTGTAAAGTCAGTTTGTTCTCATCCGTTTACTCGTTCATCCTTTCTGGAGACCATGAAGTGCTTTTGTCGAGGATGAAAACAGCCTTGGATTGTGATGGAGTTATTTTTATTTGATGTTTTTCTGATGTGTCGGGGTTATCTGATGACAACTAAAGAAAAGCAAAACACAAGTTACAGATGATGTTTGTGTGTCGTGAAGCTAAACCTTGGCCTGGTGTACATTATTGTTTCTTATTGCTCTTGTGTGTGTGTAATACTTCCGTCTCTATTTGTTGGTTTGTTTTAAATTTACTGCTTGTGTTGATGACACAAGTTTTTTATCTTTACATTTATCTTTCACTTTGGTCTTTTTTTGTGAAAATGTCATTGTTGCTGAGTGCCGCCAAACGCTCCAGCTCGCGGTTAATGAGTGTATCAGTCACACTTTAATCATGTTTAGCAAGTAGCATCTCTGGTGCGTGAGCCATGACACTCCTTAGCATTTAGCATGGCTAGTAGTTACATGCTGAGAGGTTAAACTAATGAGCGATATCAGGACACCTCTGTTGCTCCAAATGTCTCGAGTGGTGAAGGCTGTGTCAGTGTGATGTGATACGATTCACACATCACATCACATTTTTGGCTCTTATGTGGCACGGACCGGAAAAAAGGGCAGAAAAACAGCCAGTAATATAAATAGTAAATATGCAGAAAATAAATGTGATGCAGGGGGAAAATCCAGCACAGTGGTCAGGTGAGGAGGTCACATGAATTCTGGGGGAAATAACTGCAGCATTTGCATAAGATTTTATGACCTTTTCCTTCCTTCTCTGCTTAAAAATCCTGTAAAGGTTTGGCGAAATTCTCAGGCACCACGACGTTAGCATCAAATGTACGTCATCACCCACGGCTTTGCAGTTAGCGCTCAGTTCAGAAGTAGCCTGGAGTGTGTAAAGACTAAAAATATTATTCTAATAGAAAATTAGATCGAGAGAGAGAGACACGCATATGGACAGAGCTTTTTTCACGCACAGATGGCGGAGACCTGCGTCTCCAAACGGCAGCGGGAGCACACGAATCCTACACATCAGGCTGCTCCTTGCGAGCTGAGAAAGAGAGCGAGAGAAAAGGCAATTCATACTCCATAAGACGTTCTGCAACACGAAGCCCTGCTGAACAAAATTACATCACTTCCTTCGTCCAGCTCTTTCTGGCTGAAGAAATTAGGTTGGGCATTGCTGACTGTCCTGGTGAACGATGTGGAGCTGCACTGCCGAAACTTCGGTGCTGAAGTGTGCTGTGCATGCGTGTTCCAGCTCGCTAATGACTATAGTCATATTTTAATTATGTTTATCACATAACGACGCTAATTTATGAGCACCGCAGCTTGTTTCCACGTGGGAAGTCGAGCTTCCACGTGGAAACGTGCACGTGAACGCATCACTCAAAGCCGTCAGCTCCTGCAGTTAAACCTGGACCAACATGGCGGCTCGGACTAAAACTTTGTAATCCATTAATAAAACAGTCCAGAGAAATGTATTTCTGAAAACACTGGAGGCATGAAGATGTGCAGTTGAAAAGTTAAAGCGCCGCTTCACAGACATGTGGCTGCTGTGAGGGGGCGTGGTCTGATGTGCGGGGGCGTGGCCCGCAAGTTCAGCAGTTTCTCCTTGGAGTATGAATCGTCCTGCCAACCTGACGATGTTACTGAGTTTTGATGGTTCAAAACTTGTTCTGTTAAGTGCAATTTGTGTATGCTGTGTATGCGATTTGTCAATACACTGAGCAGATGACACATTCTATTCTTTCTTTTCTTTATTTTTTTTTATGTTTGCTCGTGAAGTAATCCAAAAGTAACTAAAAGTACTCTGGTACATTACTTTTTTATTTAGTACTTAGAGTAAGTTACTGATTCCATTTTTTGACAAGTAACTTGTAATTGTAACGGATTACAGTTTTCAAAGTATCCTTCCCAACCCTGTGTGTAACACTGCTGCACTCGAGTGCTGCAGTTATTATTAGCCAACACACATAATAACACCTAATGCGAAAACTGTACACTTAAAAGCTTAAGTGGGTTGTTTTGTTTTTTTCACACTGACACACACATTAATTCTCCATGCGGGTCAAACAGCAGGCAACAATCTTTGTTATGTGTGAAAAGACTAATGAATGCTTTATCTGTCTTGTGTTGTAATGCTGTTTTTTTTCTTCTTCTTGTTCAACAGTTATTAAATAAACAGTTTAAATCAATATCTTGTCTTCGTCTGGATTCACTGCGTGGATCGTCCAGAATTTAAACTTCAGTTTCCCCTGGAAGTGTAATAACATTGGCTATGGGAGGGATGAGGAATAAATGTATATATTTCAGGCAAATAGGTTATATCACAAATACTTTTGGCTGACCATCAATCTCAGTATTACAACTATGTTTAAAAACAACAAATACACACACTCAGACCCTCTGTGCCTGTTTTGTTCTGTGTTCTGAACAAAACATCATGGCTTCAACATGGATTTAGCTGATTTATCAGAGCAAATATTCTACCTGCAAACGCTGAAAGGGAGAAATACTCCCTTTATTTAAACTCCTGCATTCATAAACAAGCAGCACATGTTTGATTTGCAGATGAAAGGATGAAAATATTATGAATCTGCAGGCACATGCTGGTCAAATGTATAGCTGTTCAGCTAAGTAGAAGCACAAAGTTTGGTTCCTTTACTAAAGTCTCAGGACACAAAATCCTGGTTTTCAGGTATAAAAGTAAAGAATTTGTCGTTGTTGATACAAAATGTGTTTTTAGGCATTTATCCTAAATAGAAACACCTCAGTTCTTCTTACAGTTTCTACAAAGACCAAAGAATGAGGCCACGTTTACACGTACCTGGGTTTTTACAAAAAGTTATATTTCCCCTCTAAGTTTACAAAAAAAAATCTTCATTGACATGGACGCGCATATACACCTGGTTCAGAGAGTGACGCGCAGTCAGGGTAGGCAGTGCTTAACCAAGGCTGAATTGAAATATTCATTTCAATTATTTGTTTTAATTATACTGTGGTTCCTCGTTTATCATGGGAGTTACATTCTGAAAATAAATCGAAATCCGTTAAGTAGGTAGTTTTTTTTTTCAATCATTATATATGTTTTAAGGCTGTAAAACCCCTCACCACACACTTAATACACTTTGCTCTGATAGGAATTAACATTTTCTCACATTTCTCTCTTGTTTAAACAAAGTTCAAACCTTCGTATGTGTCCTCCTCTCAGCCTCTCAGGAGCGTTCACCATCTCAGACTCCTAGCTCTCTCCCCCTGGTTCTTTCACACTTGCTGCCTTTTTTTCTTCACTTAACACATCTGGACCTCTGTGTCTTCACCCTCTGTGCGCGCTGCCCTCTGCGCGGGGAGGGATGAGGTATCGCAAATAACAGAGCTTTGCGGGCCCCGCCCCTGGAGCTATTAAGCTCCAGAGTTTCAACCCTCAAAAAAAAGCATGCAAAGTTGCACTGAAAAAATCCGTAAAACAGTGAGGCCACAAAAGGTGAACCGTGATATAGCGAGGGTCTAATGTAATGTAATGTAATGTAAATATCCGGGAGCCTACAGCATCTATAGGTTTAAAAGTGTCTTTTTTCGACTCATATCCAGCGTGTGGATGTGTTTATGCATGTGCAGTCAGCTCCCCAACATGAAACTCATTTACGTCAAAAGGCATTACGTATTTGGCATATCACTGTTACGTCTTTGGACGTAACCATGATATGCCAAATACTATCTGTACTTTCACAGTGCATTTGTAAGTTGATAAGGCGCTGCTACGCTCTCTAGCTAGTTGGAGGGATAACAGGCAGACTGACAGCATTTGAGACGACAGACATTTTCACAACTTTCTTCTGAGGAAAAACGCCAGCTTTTAAAAGATGGGAGACCAACACCTGAGCTACCGACCTTCAGCAAAGAAAAGGTCAGAAAATTGTTCCTACTTTTCCACAGTCAAGGGTACAAAACAAAGTGTTGAATGAATTATGAGGAAGAGGTGCTGCACAATTTGAAGACGTGAATAAGCTTATTGTTGTAAAGGTTTTGTCACTTTCATGTGAATTTGGGGAGCGGACGCGTCGCTAGAGTGGTTTCATCATCACAAACAGCTCCGCCGTCCAGCTGTTGTCATTTTCTCCTTGTTCTGTGCTTCCAACAGAAACAACGGCTATGCTGCCATGTCATCAGATGTATATTGTTGGGAGAGTATGGAGACTGCTACTGAACAATATTTTAAGTTTCTTTAATGGTGTTTTACAACATTGATTTTCCTCGATACTGTATGAGCTCGTTAACATGTCGGAGAGCGGCTTTACGTGATGCCCCTGAACGCATCACGTAAAGCTGTCAGCTCCTGCGGTCGAAACCAAACCAACATGGCGGCTCGGACACAAACCTTCTCCTTTACTACTGAAACAGTTCAGCGAAATGTTTTTCTAAAACGTTTGAACAAAGAAATAAGCTGTGCCGTTGAAAAGTTAAAACGCCGCTTCAAAGGTGTGCCTCCTGTGAGGGGGCGTGGCCTGCAAGTTCCACAGCTTCTCCTTGGAGTATGAACAGTCCTTACGAAAACGATTTTGTTTTTCGGCAGATGGCTGATGTCACTGCCGATCATTCTTCTTGTTCTTATGGCTTCTAAACGGACGTCTTCAGGGGCCTTTAGGCTAACACTTGCCAGCCAAAACATATTTAACGGTCGTTAGTGTCGACATTGGTGGTCTCCATTTGGAACGTCCGGCCAACCCAACCCGAGTGCTCACGGCACGTCACGGATATTTCCACGTGAAACCACATGCTATTTCTGTGTCATATCTAATTTTACCACTAGGGGTTGCACTGTTTATGTAAGACAACAGGACAAATAGCTAAACAGCAACAGGAAAGGAAACCCGAGATTTTGCAAAGCAAAATGGTTTCGTTCACATTAGCATGAAGAGAAGCTCCTCCCACTCCTTTTCAGATATGTTGAACCTTTATTTATACAAACACACTGGTAGAATTTTAAATGACAAGTTGTTGTCCTTGCATGTTTGGCTTTAATAATAATGGAAGGTTTGGAATGTGGGGTGTATGTGGCTTCTGAAATTAATAACTGGGACACTTTAGCAGAGGCTTCTTGTTTCTGATATTTTTGCAACGCCATGCATGAGAAGTCGTACTAAGGTCTTGGGATGCACCAATCCACATTTTTTTCTCTTCCGATACCTGAATTTGAATATCTGCCGATACTGATACTATTCCGTTACCAAACTCTGTTTGCTTTAATATTATTATCATTCGTGTTGATTTCATATGAGGCTGTAATAAACTCCTCTCTACAGTGAAGTATGAAATGTAGGAATGTTTGCATGTTTGCTCCCAAAAGACAACTTGGGGTTAGTGTGAGGTCAGAAAAGGAATCACTACAAACTATTTTTGTTCAGTTTGGACAATGTGGGGATCTGCTTGACCTCATCATGTCATAATAAATTTGTTCTATCTTTAAAACCTCAGAATCACTTTATTAGCCTCTGGGGAAATCATTTAGCAACGCAGCACAAACATTGTTTCCAGCTCTAATGCAGCACAAACGATAGGGACTATATTCAGAAAGTTTAGTGTGGAGTAGGACGCAGCTTCACAGAGGTATGAATCTCCTGCTGACAGTGTGGAGGAGCGTGCTCAGTGCTGTTCTCCTCCGCGAGCTGGCGTTTTAAAAAAGGTGACGCCTGGCTGCAGAGCGGCGACTCGCAGTACAACGGCTTTGCAAACATTGCAGGTTGCTTTGTTGCTTTGTGGAGGTTTTGGGTGTAAAATACGTCCAAAACAGCAGACAGGGTGTCCTGAAAAGTCTGATAGCCAAATGTTGCTACGGTAGCCTGACTCATTACTCTGCATCTCATTGAGACCTGCCGCCGTTCAGGAAATCCATTCCACATTTTGCAGTCAACCCGGCAGTACCACAAGTGGAGTCATTTCAGCAGACAGTAACGTTCAGAAGAGGCTCAGAGATCGGAAATATCAGTAGGTTGGATCGGAAATATCCTATCTGTGAATTAAGTTGGTATTGGAACCCGATTCTGATACCGGATCGGATCTGCCCCATCCTTACTGCGATCCAGTTAAATCTCACAGCATCTTATTACACTAAATATACAAAAAGAAATTAATTCAAAGGTCATTATTATTTTGGAAAGGTAAAATATTTGGAGTGTAGATCCAAAGTCAGGCTGGACTTACCCACAATGAGGCCAATTTCACAGTGATGATCATCAAAACCACAGGTCATCATGGTTCCAACTGTGTCGTTGATAACTGCCACAATGTCAATGTCAAAATCCTGTAATAAAAACAACTTTTAATTATGCCGCCTTTATCAAAAGAACACGTGACTCATAGAAAACCGAAGACTACATAAATTACAGGAGTGGTAAATGTCACCAATTAAAGTTAGCTAATAATATGTCTTATTTATCTTAAATCTGAAGCTAGTACGACAATAAATTGCCCCCTAAAGCAAATGGAAACAGCGCATCTCATCAGCCAATCTCTCTTGTTCATTATATCTCAACATATGTACAGATTGAATGCAAAATAACTTTCCATTTCAAGCATTTTCGCTAAAATGACCATGAAATTGCTCATTCGCCAGAAAAGCTAATAAGTATCATCTGAATGTAAAAGCTTTTAGTCAGCAGATGCGTCTGTGGAGTGCTTTTTGTGTTTGTAGTCGGTCTCTCCTCTTGATGAACTCAGCAGCAGCTCTGGTGCCTTGTATTGCTTCTTTCATGTAAATGTTTATGATACTTGTCAGATTTGTAAAGTCCCTGGATGCATGCTCAATGCAAAACATTTTCGAGTTGCATCCACAGATCCTGATTTGAAATGGGGACTGCCGGTGCCTATATTGTCCCAGAGCACATACCGTGACAAACGTCACTTCATGCCCTCGAGCTCAGCAGCAGTCCAAACCAGTGTCAGAAGTCACTGTGGCAATTCCTCCAGCTGTTCAGTTTCTTGAGAAACTTGTTTGGCTTTCCAGACGTTGTACAAACAACCCAGTTGTTGATCCACTAATCTGCCGTGTTGAATGCTACTAAACATCCAGCTGACAAAACACAGTCAAAATGAGCATTTGGGTTTTAAAAAATGGACAGAAATGGCAGTAAGGAATGCTTTTACTCAGTTTCAGAACGATTCCTTGGGTTACAATCACAATGAAAGCTTTATTACCAAAATCGGGTCGTGTGGATTGTTTTGTCTCCCACAAAGTGGAAATTTACCACATTATCATCTGGATCACATCGTGAGACACATTTGTTACAAACACAAAGTATTGAGAAACAATGCTGCTTCTAATCGATCATTGTGGTTTAAAAATCACCATACAACAACAGGTCTGCCACTAGTTGGACTTAAAGATACTATATATTGCATGAAATATTATAATGCTGTGTTCTCAACACAATCTGTGCTGTACCGTCTATAGGACGGATCAAATGCATCAAACTGAGATTCAGTAAAAACTTTGCTGCCGTATTCTAACCTCAGACAAAACTCCAAGTGAAAGCCCAAATCTTACTTTTCCCCATTTCCCCATTCTCAGTGAAATAATCACACCTGGCAGAGACATCTGCACTTGTTTACAGGTTATAATCGGTTTGCTGAAGCAAATGACACTTCTGTGCAAAGTGTCATTACTGATGAATCGGTTTTGGTTAATTGCAATTCACATGTATAGACTCTTCCCTAAAAAAAAAAAAAAAAAAGCCCAGAAGGAATGGGTTCAGTATTATCATACGGCGTGACTTTGCATTACTTTTAATTCACTCTGAGCTTCAGTTGCTGACATGGTGGCAGCAGTCTGTAGTAATGAACTGTGTCCACCACAGGATCCAATAAATCAAGATGTGAAAATTATTGTTTTATTTTTTAATCATGAAGAGATCTTTGAACTTGCAATGACCGACTATACAGAGCCGACAGTAATCTAAAGAGGAACATGCTGAATGTCAAAGGTCAAATACATACACTGAACACTAGAAAAGCACTCAGAGAGCGTAGACCTCCGCCAAGCGCCTTAAGAAGGTTGAATTATTTGCATTTTTTCATCTGCCATTTTCAGAAAATTTACACAAAGTTCTATGAGTTATGATTTTTTGAAACTGGTAAATGGGGTTTCCAATGTTAACTTCCAGAATGTTTCCTGACCTTATTCTGGATCTGACCCAGATGAAATGTTGCACCCTACTAGATATGACCATCCTACACATCACTGAACTTTTACAAGTCAATCAGATATGA
>OMNM01063692.1:11741-22931 GCA_900302745.1 Parablennius parvicornis | reverse complement strand
AATCTCTCAAGACCTATCTAGAGGACATGAGGGTAAGATTAAATATTTTTCTCTTCCTCTCTGCCTGTGATGTGAGGAAATATGACAACAGCAGCTAATGAGGCAAATGATAAATGTCCCTCATGTGTGGTCTTCAATCCCCAATCCAGACACAGAAGCCAAAAACTGGCGCAGCCCGACAAATTTAACTTCATGAGATTGTACGCTTGTGCAATGTCACCCCAAACAAACAAGAGCGGTTGCGGGAAAACGACAGTTAAATGCTAATTCACTATGTTTCCATCCTGCCAATCAGGTCCAACTGATTAGTAGTGATTATTCATCTCACTGTATTGTATCACCCTTTTGCCAAAATATAATGTGATTCTTTCATGCGTGGCCGGCCGGGGCTGTGGCGCAGTGCTAAGTCAGCGCTCTAGTTAATAAGTCCTTTTCATTAAACAAGCGGTCATTAAACATTCATTCATTCACTCATCCTCATTTGCATTTTCTCATCATGAAAACATTCATGAAACATTCATTTGTTCACTTGTTCTCATTTGCACAAATTCAAATGCATTCTTCGAGTACCAAATTGGGGCCAAAATAGGTAGCGTGCAAGAGAAGGAGCGAGGGTGGAAGGATAGCTGTTATGCTGTTTGAACAATCTGTCCTGTAAATGAAAGTAAAAATTAGATTGTGTTTCCTCTCATCATTATGTTAGAGGCACTCGCCATGCAAAGAAAAAAAAAATTGATGTTGCACAATGTGGGCTTGTGATATGAAAACAACTCGTCTTCAATACCGAAGCACACACAGATTGAAAATTCATTCTTCGATATGGTTGAATAATGTACCAGCAAAGAAAAAGCCACCACGGCCCATTTCAAAGATGATGCCCTCAGATCACAATCACAACAGTTTATTCGGCTGCCTGACTCACTGTATACCGAATAATAAATGTTTGCTGCGATACACAACGGGTCATAACATTTCATTGTGCCTCTTATATTTCATTAGATCCACACTGTATTGCACTCTGTGCCATACACATACCATTTCCTCTCTTTCATGAACAGGCAACACATCATATTCACCAAATCCTCTGTGAATTGAAGTAGCTTTGCTTCACACAACTCCCAGTACGTACAGTATAGTTGTGTGTACATGTGTGAACGTCAATGCAATGAATTGAAGGCCGATGATGCAACACCAAGAGATCATCTTCGTATGTCTCTACCCCTTGGAGCATTCTCCATCCTCTCTTCATTACCTTCCCCTCCTTTCCTTTTAACTTGTGCCGTCAGGGGAGACATCAATCTGAGTGACAGGTTGTGTGATCCTCCTCCCGGGCTTGGTGGGAGAAGGAGGCCTGTCAACATAAATATCCCTCCTCGATTCGTGGCGGACACGGAGCAAGCACGGCCACCATGAATCTTCATCCATGATCACAGGCAGAAAAGCATGAACCCATCAAGAATGGCTGGAAACCTCGCAGTCACCAGCAAACGCCACTCTGAACCCTCCCTCCCGTCCATTCTGCAGGAAAAATGTGATCAATACTGTCAGTTTAGTGCTTGTTCTGGATTGTTGCTCTATTTTTTACTTTCCCACGCAAGTAGTTGGCATATCCCTTGATCCAGGGTTTACGAACGATCTCACACATTGAAGTGGAATAGTACACATACACTATAGCATACAGAATATTTTCACACGGTACGCATTATTCTGTATCCACTAGTGTATTTTTGTTCATTTCTGTTTTGAAGTCTTATATTAGATGGTTGATCAGTGAAAGCGTTATTACCAGGGTTTCTCTCATCATATAAACAAGCCTCCACCCACAGGACACCTTTCTATAATATGACAGAAATGTATTCATATCATTTATAAATCCTAATCCAGTGGTTAAGCTTAATCAAACTGATGCGCTGTCATTGATGTATGACACTGTAGTGAGAACATAAAGTTAGTAAAGCATGTGTAATAGTTCAAGGACTTCAGAGTATCATAGCGTAGTGCTTAACATCAATATAATACGATGTGAAATCGGACACTAAAATGGTTTCAGGAGAAGACTTTTTTGCTTTTCGACAGCATTCAGAATACAATTGTAACATACAACATTTCAAGCACTTTCTCAAAATATAAAACTGTTATCAAAATCGAGAATCATGCAGGAGGAACAGCAGGCAATTTTGAGTCAGAAAGCTATGTCAATCTTGTAAATAATAAGAAGCTATCTTCAACATGTTTCTTTTGTGACATGAATTTATATTTGATTTTCACAACAGATCTTAACCGCTTATGCAAAGATTTCTGTGAACTGACTGTCATTTATGAGATGAAGTGGGACGATGGCTGCAGCCCAAATATGAAACAGTTGTTTCCTCAGTGAAAGAATTGTTCGTCGTCAGGCAAATCGAAGAAGGCAAAGCAGTTCATGAGTGCGCCCATTATGTATAACTGATTTATCCAATTTAGGGTAATGAGGGTTGAACTTTATCCCACTGTGCATGTGTGGGTTTTACTAGATATGTGTGAATGTGTGGTTGGACTCGTCCTTTTACCTTCTGCTGGCCAGAATGAACTTTATCTGGCTAATGTGAGCATATAACTAGTTGTCCTCTATTAAGGCGACTCATCAACTTTTTGAATAAACGGTTGGCTGATCTAAACTCCACGATGTGATTTCGCCTCTGTAATTGTTAGCATTTCAGTTTTTTCAATACTTACCCTTCACTTCTCATTTACATCAAATTACCATGCTGTTACTTTGGCATCCTAAATTTATATGTAGTCATTTTTCAATTATACACCCAGATGCACACACTGACTTCAATGCTGCAGCTCAATGAGGAGTGAAAAGCCCCGAGGCCTCATTTGTTAAAGAAACTTTGACACGAACATTGCTCTTGTGACCTGAGTTACAAAGTGAGTTTATGCAGCTATAAAAGTTCATCCTGACTTTGCTTTTATTTTTGAATTATGTATATATTTCAGTTGCGGTTAATTAACCTGAAGACATTCCTTTCAAATGACCACTGGACAGATATTGATGCCCATTTTGTTTGCAAAAGCAAACATGGCTTACATTTACGTAAAGGTTGATTTAACCTTGCAGTGGGGTTAAAGGATTCAACTCAGGGTTTGCATGTCTCTCTCTCTCTCTCTCTCTCTCTCTCTCTCTCTCTCTCTCTCTCAACGATTTGGTCAGCCAGACAGACCTTTATCACATTACAATATTCACTGAAGTGAATAATGAACAAATCACAATTGCTACCGAGCTTAAAATGAAATGACAAGGAGAATAATGTCACACTTTGCTTGTTAGCTTATTTGCATTTCTGACTCGGCTCACAAAGCAGAGCAATGGACGCCACATTCTGGAAAATTAATTAAGTCCCCGTTGACTATAAAAATTGTTTCTGGGTATCATCAGTGCTCTTAAATGCTTGTTGCAAATCTCACACTCTTTAATTCTTTTGTGGCCGCGGTGTGTGAAATGTCTCTCCATGGAAACGATGTTCTGTGTGTATGCGCCCGTGCATGTGTGTGTGTGATCAACATGGTTTAAAAAAAAAAAAAAAAAAAAAAAACATTCTGGAGCTCACTGGGCTTCAAATGCTTCTAGGCTCCGTGGATTAGTTCCACATCAGTTTCCATGAGAAAAAGTTGCGGCCACTGCCAGCAGGTCTTTCATCGCAGCACGTACCAAAACGTGGTTTGGCACAAACCAAGAGGCTTTGTCGCCCACTTTCACCCAAATTCACCAAAAAGCCCCTTGTCACTAAATCCTATCATACCAAAAGAACGCATTTGGAGCTTACACTTGATCCACATCAAGAATGTCACAACGAAAACGATATCCTTACCTCAAACAACACACTAATCCCGTCTCTAAAACTTGAGTTCTCTTCCTTGTCGATTGTTTAGTTTTCACTTAGCTACGTCTTGAAGTGTCTCCTAAAATGTAACATCAGACAAACAAGTTAAAGATGGTAGCCATGATAAGATATATTAAAATCTGTCACGTCATTCCAAAAACAATAATGTGGCCATTTCTTTCCCGAGAGCCACCCACCAGCACCTGCTTCTTATCCACTGGATTAAAAAGGAACAAAATAAGATTTAGACAGTATTTTAACTAATGAACACTGATTCCTTTAAAAGCAATGACACAACTTTTTCAGCCAGGACATCTGTTAGATTGAGAGTCCCAGTGTTTCTCTATATGTGTCATGCATTAACTCCCAAGTAATAAATGTTTAATCTGCAGTTTAGAAAACAATTAAATGTGACTTTTTGGTCTTTCCTCAGGAAGCTAACATCGTTCAACTTACACTGTAAGATTTTTGGAGATGTTGGCCATGTTGCTAGGTCCTCTGCACAGTCAAGTGCTTTGGAGCCAACGGCACCAACCGAGTGGAGGAACTGGTCAGGAAGGCGCGCTCTTATCTGCTGCTTGTAAACACCTCGGCACGCAGTGGAGAAGATGCAGAACAGACTATCATCAGTCCGGGTTAACACTGACCACTGTCTCAATCACACCATGTCAAACAGAAATGCACTTTGTAAAATAGATTGTTGAAGGTTTAGCTGAATTTTTCGACAGTTAAACTGTCTTGACTGTTGACATTGTCGCAAACCAACAATATATGTATTTTTTAATTCTGCCGTTATACTGTAGCATTGGCAATTCTTATACTGTAATCATTAACGTCCCTCTGAAAAGTGTGAATGACAGAAAGAGACATGTGACACAGATTAGGACTTTCATATTAGAGATGAGTGTTTAAACGTGACATTTATTATAGTGGTTCCCTTCGAAAGTAAGATTATGTTAAATGCCATTATGCTATTTTGTGCTTATTACATTTTATCTTATAATAACTTATTTACAAAACTTAAATGGGGTGGCTAAATAGATGTTATATTACGCTACATGATATGTAAACGTATACAGTGTTTCTATTATTCTGCGCTCTGTCGTTTTGGTATGCACAGCATTGAAGTGTCTCAATGCCAACTATGGGGGTCTTGAGCAGACAGGAAAGCATGCATAAGGCTTCACCTTATGGACATGGAAAGCATAAAGGCATGCAATGTCAACCCTCCCATGACACTGTATAAGTCAATAACATGTTTGCATGTATGATTCCAACAAATTGCTCTGAGAAAAAAGGCACAAACAGAGGAAAACCTAGGCTAAAAGGACGTCAGTGTCTGTGTTATGTGTGAAAATCTGCAAAACAAAGTTAATGATGTATACATGCATATAAACTAAGCAGCAGCCATCACTGATTAATAATCACAACAGTTGGTCATATATTGATGTTGAATATGGAATAAAATAATAATTACTGAAATCTTCTCGAGGAAAATCATGAAGTATTGTAACCACTACATGCACTACAAGGATTAATCATTTTATGGCCTTTGCGAAGACAAACACTGCCTGTCAAAGACCAACAAACTCACACAGCAACAGAAACTCAGAACAAACCAAACCAGCGATAGGAAAACAACCGCTAATCCTCATTCTGTGGCACTCTTCATCCTTTTTAACTCTTTGATCCATATTTAACTCTTCCTCTCGTTCCCAACTCACTTTCCAAACACTTTCCTGGCCAACAAATGAGGCGCTAATCTTGTGACCCTCGTAGACACTGGATAAACAGTATGATTGATCAAATACAACATTTTCTGCTAATCATTTGCAAACTACAGAGAAAAAAAAACTGGATTGTTACAGCGAAGGCTACAATGAGACAGATGGACAGCGGAAGGAGGGTGGCATTTGGTTGTATATCAGCTTCTGACCTGATATATAACCCCCTCAGTGTCTCCAGCTCTTCCACTCTGGCCTTTTTTGCTCAATCACAGCCTTCCGGAGGATATAACGGGCTTTGGGAGAGAATCTGTCCACCTCTTTTCCGTTCCAGCACATGGCACTCGTTGTCGTCGAGAGGAGCTCAACAGGCCATCTGGAGAATTATGAACGTCCAAGATGTGGCTTAGAAGTATGGTCCACAAAGAGGGTTTTTACAAACTCTGACCTGCAACCTCAGCTCTTGGATGAGTGACCTTCAGCAAGTCGTCCAATCACATGCTCATTCACAAACTTAGTGCTCTCCAAGTTTATAAAATGAACTAAACTCTGATGAGGTGGGAGATAAAAGGGAAGAGTCTTTCATTCTCATCATCCCCCATGCCCTATTCATTCAAGGTTGTATCACAGACTCTCCGGTGATAATGGGTCAAGGGCAGGGTACATCCTGGACTTCATTGCGAACCCAGAACAAGTCTCACACAGAGAGATAAAACGATCATCAACACACACATTCACTAAGATTCTAAAAAGAAGCCGAAGTACTCCCAAAAAAACTTCCGGTCTGCACTCGGCTGTCTACAGATACCTCAAGGACCCGTTACACTCTTTAAGAGACAGCAATGTGTACGATCAATGAAGTCAGTTAGAGAAGGAGCAAACCATTTTGGAAAAAATATGACCAAGTCCAGTGGACCAGACTAAGAAAGACAGAGCCTGCATAAGTCCTGAGAGAACATGCAAACATGACAGCCTTTCTCCTCTGATGACTTCAACTCGTATGCAGCTAATCGACTTGTGTCTTTTGCAGAAGATATGATATCTACAGTCTTCACTAATTTCTCTGACTTTTACTGGTATTCTAGAGTTGACATTCTGGTGCTTCCAGCGATACATATCCTGTGTTTTTATGCTGCACTTTAAAATAAATATATTCACAAGAAAATGAAACTGAGTCATAGCTTTTCCCTCAAGTCACAGGAGGATATACCGTAAACGGGATTAAGTAGAAGTCCAACGGGCATCGGATGACTTCATTCAACTTCATGGACCAAAATCTGGAGTCTGGAAGATCCAATATTCGATGAGTGAAAGACAAACTCTACATCAACATTTAACGAGAGTCAAAGTTCACTCAAAGATCTTCAACAAATTTAAGGTATCCGCAGAAATTGTACATGTTGCGTTATATTAAGGCTTTGGAAAAACGAGGAAGAAAAAAAAAAAAGAAAAAAAAACATCCAGTAGGATATTATGATTGTCTTTTCTGACACTTTAAATTTACTCAAAAGAAAATAAAATAAGTGGTGGGCGTATGGTTTCCTGAAATGAGGTGCTACTTAACGAGGGAACGATAGCTCATAACTTCAAGAGTGACATCACATTAAATCCACACTATGATTTATTACTGCTCTTTGCATGAATTCTTCATAAAACTAATGAAAGCTGCACAGATAATAGATCGGGAGCCCATCTGCATGCAATATCCTTTCCATGCCACTTTTCTTTATCTTTCGTTCTCCTGTGAGCTCCGCTGTCCTTGTGTGTTCGTCTCAAAAAAAGAAACTCCTTTTCTTTTCTTTTTTTTCCAATTCATCCCTTTTCCTCCTCACTCAAGTCTTCTTTTATAGTGTTTGGTCGTATGTGTTGTTGTGAGACATTTGGGTAAAATCGTTTCTCCTATTCACACGTTTTTTTGTGTTTTTTTTATAGCTTTATTGTAAGGAGTCCATCTGGGAACAAAACCTGGCGGGCAAGACTGAAAATCACTCAGTGGCTCAACAATCTGAATTATGAGAGTCAGTAAAGAAGGAATGAAGAGCGCTGCCGTGAACGAACAAAGACTTCCACAGCATTGACTGTGAATCGCTGGCTCAGGATTAGACACAAACAGTCATATACCCACTTTCTCCAACCCTATCCCTCCACTGCTTCCGTCCCTCCAGCGATTGGAACGCAAATCCTCAACTACAGAGTCTATTAGCTCAGACAGGGATTGAATAACTAGGGAGATGTATTTCGGGAAGATTATAATTGCTCATGTCATGCTGGTCCCATCGCAGCGACTGGCTGCAAGATGTGCGTGTATATATGGCCGAAAGCTCCCCATGGGTGTATGGAAAAATCTGAGGAAGGGACACACACAGGCAGTGGTGACAGGAACAGAAAAGCTTTCAACTATTCCAAAATAAGGATATTGCCCATGTCCCAAACTTCTTTCATCTATATATGTTCAACACAACAGTTCCGTTAACTGCTCCCAGATGAAGGCTCCACATATCGCTCCTCGTTTCAGAAAGCTTCAGTCAGATGTTGACCATGTTTCACGGTAATGTAACTATTTGGTGGATGCTCACAATCAGCGTGCAGCCCGGGTGGAGCCGAGAATCTAAACTTAGGCCAAAAAGACCCTCAAACCTTGTTTGGTTATCTACAAAAGTGCCATGAAATTACATCTGAGGCGCTTTATTAATGTGTCTACAAACACAGTAATGACTTTGTTTGAGTAACAAGTCTGGCCGTCCACACCACCCCAAAGTGTTTATTTCACGAGTGTTTATGTAACATACATGTCAGATTTTTGCTCTGGCCTCTTTGGAAAAATACCACCCAGTCGAGCGCAGGTTCAGCCGAGGTTTAGAGCTCCGGAATAAAAAAGAGGGACTAAATCAAGTCTGATGGATCGAGACATGAAGGGTTTTTTTATACAGGAAAAATAAAAGAGGGGTTAACCATTTCATGACCTTGATTGAAGGACAAATTGATGTTCTGCTTGTATTTTTAGCATTGCAGGCATGCAATATTTTTGTTTGTGCTCTTATTCAAACAGTGAACGAAATGTCTTCTGAAAATAAAATAAAGAAGCGGTTATGGCAAACAACTGATAAATATGAGAGCAGGATTTCTGCAGGCAACTTCAATGTGATTAGTGGGCTGTTGACACAGCAGACATTATTAATGTAAGTTCCCCTATACACACTTATTTGGGTTACGCATCAGTTCTATTGGAAGCATTGACAGTAAGGCCCCCGTTAACGTTACAAGTGAAATGCATCAATTTTACATTCAGATTACAGCAATTGGTTCAACTTGCATCAAGGATAATGAAAAAAAAGCAATTCAAAGGTTTGCCAAAAATTAAAAAACTTGGCAGTTCAACTTTTTATTGAAAGAGTCCAAATCTGTCCACCCATCCTTGGCCTCCACAAATCAGAATTGTCATTTACAAGCATGTATTTAATGTGATGTCAGAACAAAGTCATTTACATTCATTTTCATATATCTTCTAGATTGATTCTAGAGACACTAATGTGACCTCACAGGCGTGTGAAGCAGACCTTGTCCAGAATGTTCCAAAGTCTGCTCTGGGTTGTACAAACATCCTTTTTTCAACCTCCCGGTGAAATAATGTAGTTGTTTTTACATACATTTGACCAAAGAAAGAACCTTAGAAAATGATTGTAACTCTGAGGATAGAAAATCAGAAAACCTTTTCCTTGAACTCCTCAAGACTCCTTCCTTTATGTGTGGACGTCTTCATTTAGAAACATGTTGAGGGAGGCAGTGAAAATCCACCTATTGTGTTGCCACCATGTGAGGATGTGTAGATATTCCAGTAGTCTAATAACAACTGTGAAAGTAGTAGCCAGTAATTTTGTCCAATATTAATTTTATGGAATCAACTTAAGTTAAGTAATTAGGGAGTTTGACCATTTGTGGGTTATCTGGCTTTTCATTGTGGCTATTTCTACTGAATATTTTTTAGAAAATGAAATATTATTCAGGGAAAACAACAACAGTGAATTGTCTGATGAAACAATGCCAAAGTCGTCACAGCTGCTGAGTGACAGCTCCACACTCCCTGATTTTCTCCCTCTAATTGAAATTTCATGTTCGCTTGTGGGCGGAATTTACTGTGACCATGGAGTCGGTCTTCACTGCAGGCTCACAGTTAAACAAGCACCAAAAGGCAATTAAACTATTTAAGTATTTATTGAAATGGTCACAGAGGCAAAATTGCAGGTAACAAATGTGATGCCACGGTTTCGGTTTATAATGCTTAACGTGACGAGAAGCGAAGAAATGCGAAGATGCATTAGTGAGTAAAATAGAGGGCGATTATAGCAGGAAGGAAAACATAAATCATAAGAGCAAACACATGAATCATATCGATAAAATGTAAGTGGGTTCTTTTTGATTGTTTTCTGTGAAGAAAACTAATAAAAAGCAAAACAACGTACATCTTCTTTAAACCTCAATTGCCTATCTAAAATGGATGATGCAAACATATATCAGTTTCTCCTGACAAACCTCAGACTGTGTGAAGTGTGTGTGCGTGTGTGTTAGTTGATGGATGCTGCATTACCTTTGTAAGGTCACTAGACGGCTTATGAGCCCAGACAAACACAGACAGGTGTACAGTAGATTCTGAAGCCTGGACTGGACTGGAGATGGGAGACATTGAAGACATGAAAAAAAAGGTCAGACGGTGAGAACAAGGAAAACCCTGATTGTTAATTTCATGTTATAAATTTAACAATTTCAACTCAGAGCTTAGAGATTTATGTAGGAATTTGTATGTTCTACCTGTGCACATGTCAAATTTCTCACAGTACTGTAGCTTGTTGGGCGGGGTGATTACCTGTTTCTTTCTGTGTTTGCTTTGTGGACTTTGACCTCCACAAAAATATTCCCAATGAAAACTGTGAAGAACATGGATCAATCATGAAAACAAAAGGTCTTACACCTTTAAAGACCTTTAGTTTAATTTCATTTCCCATTCCTGCTTTGGATATGCTGTGTTATAAAATCTTACTCTGATAATTTAGTTAATTGGAAATTCTTTATTTTTCTGCTTCCAAAGTTGATTCTGTGCGTCTGCAAAACTGTTGTAAAAAAAAAACAAACAAAAAGAAACACATGAAGCTGTAGACTTCCTCTTCAGGTCACATAACAGCCACGTGTGCTCACCCCTGAGTTCTGCATACTCACGACCAGTGATGCCAGTAACGCGTTACTCTAATATGAGCACTTTTATTGGTAACAAGTAATCTAATGCGTTACTATCTAGAAACCAGTAATCAGTAATCATAAAGTTACTTGCGCATAGAGACCAGTCTGCTGTTCCATATACTCCTCCAACCGGAGAGACACACACACACACACACACACACACACACACACACATGCACACACACACAAACACAAACACACATGCACACACACACACACACACACACATACACACAGCTGCAGCTAAACATGCAGAAATACATGTTTTTATTATTTGTTATGTATGTTTTCCTTGTTAGTGTCTACAAAGTTCTTATTATTTCTAAATATACTTGGCATTTATCCTCAGCTGAACTCACATCTGTATG
>OMNM01063691.1:25714-39288 GCA_900302745.1 Parablennius parvicornis | reverse complement strand
AAATGTGCACATTCATCACTAAAGACACAAAAACAGCTAAAACACAAACTTCACTCACATTTATTCAAAACTTGAATTATATAGTTATTCGAGTGACCATATTTGGAAAACGTGTATAGTTAGTTATTGAAACTATTACCTATTTCACATTTTCCATTTTCTTTCACTAGCCAAGTATTTTGTTGGTATATTAGATTATCACATTAAAGTTGATTTAAAATTATTCTGTTTGTTCTCAAAACAAAATGTACAATCAATTTAAATACTAATTATACCAGTTGAAGAATTACAAGTCTGTTAAACAATGTATATTTTTAGATTCAAAGTAATATTTTGGAGCATTATTCAGAATTATTGATTGCAGGTAGTCTGAAGTTTCTTCAACTTCCCCGCCAGTTTGCTCACTTCTGTAATTTTTTTTTGACATCTTAAATCCACTAACATTTCCCATCTCCATCAGTGTGGAGTCTTTATTATGATCAATTTATATGAAATACAATATGTTAAAAAATTTTAAAAATGGCCAAAGCATTTTATGTCTTATGGTTCCAAAATGTGTGTAATTGAAATTTATTCATAACTGGATGTTAGTTGTTATTTAATCTACTTCACTCACTCTTTCGTATGATATGATATATGAGGTATGTGCAACAAAGGCTACTGAACCGGACCAGTGTCTCAACGTTTATGGGATCGTCATTAAGTCTGGTCTCATCAATTTTATTATTTCATCAGATGTTCATAATACAAACATACATCAGGTCACCTGAGAGGAAGAGTTGCTTTTTCAAGCCAAAAAGGCAAAACACACTGATGCTTCTTAATATGAGACACTTCATAATTGTTTACATAAAATCTAAAAATTCATCATAATCATCAATTTTTAAGACACAACTATTTCTTAATGCTTGTCTTTAGCATGTCATTGTTAGTTTTGAAAACATTTTTGAAAATATGGTAGATGCCAGATATTCTCTTCTGGGGTCACGTAGTCTCAATAGTCGATAGTTCTAAAATAATTCAATCATCTCTGTAATATAATGATACTAGAAATAATGACTCTTCTGTGCAAAAAAATCTAAACATAACCAAAAAACTAAAGCTCTCTTTTCTAGTCTGACAGGATTGATAGAAAAATTTAAAATACATTTAAAAAAAATCTAATCATCGACTCACGTCATGTTCCTACATCTATAAATGAATGATTTGTTAGCTACAAAAGCTTTTAATCTTGCTGTGTGGTCAGCTTTGGTCCAAGTGTTTAATGTAGTGTATTTTAAGAAATACTGTAGTTTGGATATATTTTGCAGAAAAAACAATACCTGCATATAATCAGAATCTGAATGATTTTATTGCCAGGCATCTCCACAGTATGAGGAATCTTTCTTGGTGTAATGGTGCCAAACACAAAACAACAAATATTAAATATGATATATAAAATGTTTTATATTATAGTGTTTTAAATTTAGGGTTTTTCTGTGCAAACCACATTCCAATTGTTTGGAGGATTGCTTAAATCTAATGTGAGTAAAATCAATATGTCCCCTCATTGATTTTTTTCACACACCTATTATATATTATACACTCATGACTAATAGTTGTTTTTTGTACATAAATTGAAAGCTGGTGGTGTTCAGGCCAGAGGCAACATTTTTAAATACCACAGCATTAATAAGCTCTGAGGTTATTAATTTTCTCATTGCTGATTTTTCTTTTTTCTTTTTTTACTTTTGGCTGTCTTTAATTAGCGTTCCCTCATGTGCAGTAACTGGGCAAGACGATAAATGGATGGTCTGATTTTTTCCCCCTTGAAATGTATGTTAATTTAAAACTTTTAATATTTGATGTTTATTGCTGCAGTTTAGTTTTCCTGTTCTCTTTCGCATTAATCAGTTTTCATTAAACATAATAACACTTGTGTTTAAATGAAGTGCACATAACGTAAAGGAGAGAAATAAGCATCCAATTGGCATGTGAACAAAGTTTGACATCAACTCAAATTCAATGATAAGAAAGCATTGTGGTATCTCTGAATTAATTGTGTGAGTATCAATGTGGTTTTTTAAAATACAATTCATTCAATTAAATTTTATACATATAGAGGGAAAAACCACATCAAGGTACTTTTATAGAGTGAAACCCAACTATTCTGATCCCTCCAACGGCTCTATACTATTTGATGTGGTTATTATATTCTGCTGGTCAAGAAGCTTTAATCTTTGAGAGGCACATTGAGTTAAGAGATTTCATAGCGCCATATTGTGTGCTTCTGCATGTCGACATGATGAAGATGAGTTGCTGAAGGTCAAACCGAGCATGACAACCATGAAGAAAGATGATTGGCATGACATTGAACCTTCATCGTTGTTGATCAGAGGGTTTGGGTTTGTTCAGCTGCTGCTGTGATGGTGTGGAGGAGATTTTCATCTTTTTACTGTCAGATGAGCAGGTTAAATCTCCACAGTCTATCTGAGGATCTCCATCCCTTCATGACCACAGTGAACCATCTTCTGATGGACACTTCCAGCAGGATAACACAGCAGCTCACAAAGATCAAACCATCTCAAACATGTTCCTGCAACGTGACAAGTTCTCTGGACTCCAGAAACCTCCACAGTCCCAGATCTCAGTCCCACTGATCTCCCACTGGGAGATAGAGGAACGGAACATTCAAATCATTGATCTTCAGACCACAAATCTGCAGCAAGTTTAAGATATTATCATGTCAATATGGACAAAAACCCTGAAGAGTGTTTCAGAACCGTGTTAACTCTTTGACACCACAAATTAAGGAAGTGAAACTCTGTACTAGCATCGTGTACCTAATAATGTGGTCAATAAATGTAAAACTAACATTTACAATCTCTTTTACAGTACGAGAGTTTGCTGTGTTTGATATGCTTGACTTGAAGTAATCCAGCAGTGTACAGCAGTGTGTACAGCAGTGTACAGTGTGTACAGTGTGTACAGCAGTGTGTACAGCAGTGTACAGTGTGTACAGTGTGTACTCGGCTCAAGCTCAGTAGTAACTTATCAGTTTGGAGTCAAGCCAGCAGTAGCAAGATTTCTAACTGTAGATTGCTGAATGTAGTGAACAGTACAACATACAGGAGTCACAAAACCCTAACCTTCTTGGGTTTTCTAACAGTACGTAAAGATCTGTTTGGAGGCTTAGCCTCCAAACATGATGAAACATGATGAGAAGTAAAGTAAAGTAGAGTAAAGAAAAGTAAAGTCAAATTTTTTTTTTTCAATCAAATCTTAAATTATTGCCTCATTTAGAAATGGAACAAATAGTCTGAGCGCAATAATTAAAATGATCAATAATGTTTGTTCTAACTCTTTTAAGTCAACTAACTTCAACTTTTTTTTTTTTATTTGTAAAGCACTTAATCATATCAGCAGACATTTCAAAGTGCTTTAACACAAGAGAAGACACAGAACCCAACTAAACCCCTCCAAAGCAGAGGCAAATTGCCACAGTGGCCAGGAAAAACTCCCTCATGAGGAGAAATTGTCAAAAACTCCAAATTCAGGAAGAAACCGTAGGACGGACCCAAGACTCTGGAAGGGCGGCCGTCCGTCTTGACCGGTTGAGTGAAATAACAAGAGATAGGACAGGAAGAGAAGAAAGAGAAAAGAGAGAGAGAGAGGTAGAGAGTGGCAGACAGGTCAATAGAGTCGACATGAGACTCTGACAATGCTAACTTCAAACCTACTACATATAATGGGGTGGCATGGCTCGGTTGGTAGAGTGGTTGGCTCCCAATCGGAAGGAGCAGGTTCCATTCCTGTCTGCATGCTGAAGTGTCCTTGAGCAAGACACTGAACCCCAAACTGCTCCCATTGGCAGTGACAGCGCCTTGCATGGCTGCAGCCTCCAATGGTGTGTGAATGGCTGAATGTGATGAGCTATGTAAAATGCTTTGGGGCTGCTCATCCAGCTGAAAAGTGCTACATAAGTGAAGTCAATTTACCATCAATAGTTAGTTTGTTATCATATGAAACAGCAACTTCCAAACATGTTATGTGGGTGGGGGGAGCTGTCCCTTATTTTTGTTCTTTTTGTGCTCAGTCAACATCATGTGAGGGGTCAGAAACTGTAAATGTGAGGATTTATTCACCTGGCATGAAGAATCACATTTAGCCCTCCATGTCCAAGCATTAGAGTGTAAAATATATTCCTTCTTACAGACACCTCTCCACATCTTTACCTTTTCACCGTTGTTTACTTGTTTGTCTGTCAGCCAACAGAAATGTCCTCATTTTCCTGAAATGTGCTAAAAGGCTGGAGGAGGGGTCTGGAAACAAATTTTGAGTGAATGTGGCTCACAAAATGATCCACACATTATCAGTTTGTTTATTAATAGGACAGATTGGACATTGGGCCCAATAATAGCCATGTAGTCATAATCCAGTGTTGGGCACGACTCCCTGCAGGTGGATTTAACTTCAATAATCAGCCACATGTGAGTGTCTAGTATTTATTTTCAACAGAAAGATGATTCATCTGAGCTTGATGAATGGTACCAACAATATACATTCAGACCTGTATCTCCCATGAACATTTTGACTGAACACTTTACATGAGGACTGCGACTTTTCGTCTTTGTCACCTAAATACTGGAACCTCAGGTACATTCACCCATGTGTATCGAGAGATGTATCCAACTAACAGACAATGAGCTTGCACACTATCAAGAGAAACTTGGGTTTTTGTTTCTTGCTCAAGGCCACTTTAATACATGGACAAGATGAGACGGGGGTCAAACTTTCAACCCCAGGATTGTAAAATCACCAAGTCTACTATCAGAGGCACCAATCAAAGCAAGCAAAGTGATTCAATACACTAAGAAAATTTGCTTATCCAAAAGTACATGTATGTGAAGAAGGCATGAGTTACACCCTACTGACAGCTATTTTCACCAAGAATTCATCCAAATCCTCCTCTGCTAATAAATAGGAAACAAGACTTTCCAGATCTATTTAGAAAACCTACATTCCCCAAAATGGCACAACTATAATATCATATCTAGCAATAAACGTTGTTTGGAATTGGAAAATCGGTTATTTCCCAGCAGAAAACAAAGAGTACCTAGGTGATAGTGTCTATTTTGAGAACTTGGTAAATGATCATTGTAACTCAGATTGTCGTCTTGCCTCTCCTTGATGAATACAACAAAGTAAATATAGGTTTGTATCTCCACCAACATTATCATGTTAAATGAGTCTGGCCTCCTTAAGTCTGCATTCTGATTGTACAGAACTGGGATGATTACTGTACACTTTTAGTTTCCTGTTCCCAGAGGTCCTTTAGCACAGCTTGAGTTTGATTTCTTATTTTTGTTGACTGTGCAGTGTCGGCCAGAAAATGGACTTCTCTTCCACAGTGAGCTGTTAAGTACCGTTTCAGGACTTGCTAATCCAAACCCCCTCCCATATTTCCCCTTGCATAGCTAAGAATTGAAACAAAAGGCACAATTACCACTCCATTTATTTTCTTGTTTTCTTTGACAAGAAGCTGAACTTTGTGTGGAGTATTTGTGTAACGATCTGATGGAGCCTGCAGGGTATTTCTCTCCGAATCTGAAGTAGATTTTAGGTTTCTGTGAGGAATTTCAATGCATGCTTTCTGCATTAAATAGAAACTGAGTAAAATGCTCTGTCAAAACCTTGTGCTCTGAATTTTTATAAGAACATCTTTACTGCTGAAGTCATCTGAAGTGAAACAAACAATGAGGACACATACATACAGCCACTCAGACAAAGGTCAAGTCAAAATCAAGGCAAGTGGACAAATGATCAAGTTCTACTTCAGTAGCTTCACGTTACTTCAGTCCAGTGACTGTCCAGTGACACAAGTCCTAAAAACTAACATACTCACAATATATTAGTTGTCATAATAATCGATCCAAAATCAGGTCAGTAATCAAACACAACCAAACACCTACAGTCTCCTAGGTAAAAAATCAACATATATTCTGAGATGGTGAATCACCATGTCTTCTCCACTTACAGAGCTTGGGTGCTGCACTTTGCTATTTTAACACACAATACATTGAGCTGTGTTTTTAATGATCTTTATAATAACATGTTGCCATGATCCCGCAGCATTCATCAGGAACTTCCTAGTATTGTATTATTTTCATTTATTTTGTTGTAATTGCTGAAGTTTCCGTGGGCTTTTCACTTCTGCCATTGGAAACAGTTGTTGAGCTGCTGTCTCTGTCCGTCCTGCTCCCTGTGCCTACTGTTGGCTTTAGTGTTAGCCATCATCAGTTTGTACCTTCGGAACAGGCATCAGCTTCCTTCATCTGTCTGCATGTTGGTAATTTATCAGCTTTTTTGTTGTAGTTTTGTTTTTTTAAATGTCATCACTTTGTGAATGGATTTATTCATTTCAGTTTTGAATAGCAGTCAAAGGTTGTACTTTTCTCAAAGGAGTGAAATTTAATAGAACGTGAGCACCACAGTTTGACTTCCATTGTGCAGATTTAACTTGAGCTGAATTTAATGAGAGAATCAGTCATTAGATTGACCCACACAGCGCTGACCGCTCGGCAACACTACAACCTGCACGCTGTTAGGACATCTTAATTAGGAGAGCTAATTAAAAGTAACAATGGAGTTTCCTTTCCAACAACAACGTGTTGATTTAGTAACTAGCAAAGTAAAACTACTACTTCTAAAAGACCTCAATAGAAACTGTTATAAAGTTAATCAATTTTCTTATCGTAATTCTAAAATGAGTGGCTAAAGTCTGGAGAAACAGGTCTGGATACATCAGGAGATCTTAATGCCGAAATAAGCTCTGTGGCCACTTCAGCTTGATGAGGAGAATTAACCAGGTTCAGGTAGATGAAAACTGCATGATGCAGGCGATGACAGGATCAGACTACAGACTACTGAACTCTGTAAAGCGCTTTGGGGCTGCTCATGAAGCTGAAAGGCGCTATATAAGTGAAGTCCATATACAGAGGCCAGCTCTTTAACCCAAATAGTCTGGTTCCAGTTTTATGATTTGCAGTGATTTGTTTTGCACTTATTTGCTGTTTGTGTCTCTCCGTCGATCAAGACACACACCAGTTTTGCTTTGTGAGATTTCTGGTACAGTGTGAGTGTAATCAGCTCCTTGTGGGGAGGCTCCGGGAAGGCCTGCCTCGGCTCTCTGCCCGACGTGAAGTGTAGGTGGTTATCAGCCTCCCCGTGTATTCACAGCCACTGCTCCGGCCTTATCAGCAGTCAAAAGCTTGCATGCTCAATCGCCTGATTTGTCAAGGGTGACTCCGAAAGATTCTGATAGGCACTCCGCAAATCACCCAGTTGATCTAAAATATCGACCAGCCACAAAAAGTCATTACACACAATAATGGCGGGCAGGACCTTGAAGATGTGACTTAATTAGGTTTCAAATGGCTTCAAAAATGCCTTCAAATCGGCTCCCCTGGAGAGTAATGCGCTCTTGGATTTTTCTCAGTGATTACAGGTGTAGAAAGCGAGGCGCACAGCTGCTTGACAATGCCGTTGCTGCTGCTTCTGCCTCTAAGGTGATAGCAGCGGCACAGACCTCTGCAATGTACATTATGGTCATACATATTTGCCCTGCTGCCACTATTTAGCATGCTCGTCTGCTTCAGCTTATATTCTCCTCATAAGCGATAATGACTGAGGCAGACAGAAAGCGTATCGTGCTGCTGGAGCTGCAAAAAAGTTGTGCTGGAGCAAATGACATGTTTTCCTAATGAAATTTGGAAAGTAATTGAATGTAAATGGCTCTGCAGGCCTTGATAGAGCTGCGAACACTAGCAGTATTTAAATGAGTGATGTGAGAGCTTTGCCCATCATTGTTTCTTTCAGTTGCTCAGAACTTTATAATCCTTCATTAACCTCCAATCAGAAACTTTGCAATCATCAAAACACACATAGCTTTTAGAATGAGCAAGTAACACAATTGAATATGAGAGTGTGGCCCAGTGAAGTTTCCTTCCCTCACTCTGAGTGCTGCTCCGTCTCCACAGAAAACCAAGATCTCCACTTATGACAAGATGTGGGAGTTCATGAGCAGCCGCAGGCACTCTGTGATGGTGAAGAATGTCGAGGAAGGCATTCACCGCGTGCTCACCTCAGACTACGCCTTCCTCATGGAGTCCACCACCATCGAGTTTGTGACGCAGCGCAACTGCAACCTCACGCAGATTGGAGGACTCATTGACTCCAAGGCCTACGGGGTCGGCACGCCGATGGGTAAGATTGATGTTCATATTTTTGCTGACGCAAGCCAAGTTTGAACGCCTGTCATATTTATACGATGTGTGCATTCAGTCCATGTCTTCCTCTGTGAAAACGTCAATTCCCATTGTCATGTATCGATGTGCTAATATATGTGTGTTTCTGATTAACACACTGTAGATCATGTAATATAAATAAATTAATATAAAATGAATATCTCATTGATCTGCAGTTTTAGAAATTAGCTCATTGGCATTTGCCAGTGTTTCATCTATTGTAGGCCAAAATCTATAAATGTTAACAAAAGATTTCTCTTGTAAATGACAAGATGTTTCTCAATTAAATTGAAACAAGAATTTTGCATACCAATGCTGGTGGTGATATTAGGCTTTTTAACCACTTCTGTTCTTAGAATAGTCGTGACCTTTGATTTCAGTGACCTTTAATAATAGTTACTTAAAACACTGGCATGTGAAATTGGATAAATGCATGGTTTGGAAATACTTTCATCAAGAAAATGAAAACAAGGAAGATGGTAGGCTATAGACATTTTTTACCTAGCACTCCTATCCTCACAACTAGTCTGAGAAAATTACACAGCTCATCATGACAATGACGCAAGATCTACATCCATTTCAGTGACACTTTAGTAAGTTAAAGGAATAAACTGAGACTAAACATACAGCACTGGGATGTCAATCTTTAAATCTGCTGAATGGACAAAGAGCTCCATACTTCAACAGCAATGTTAAATGTATGTATGTCACAATTATGCTAAATATTGCCTCTCATACAATTCTTCCTCTTTTATTAAAAAGGTGTTTAGTCAACAGCAGAACTTCAGATATCGTTAAACTGTGTGATCGACAGTATAATAATGTTTCCCACTATTGCAATTGTGAAATTGACAAACACTTCAGTATATGATGTTAGTGTCTTCGTGATTTGAGATTTCTGCCTCCAAATATCAGCGGTATTTTGATTTCTACTGAGCTGAGCTGTTTGGTCATTTTGCTTGATTTTTGTGCTTGTCACTACTGACAAGGTGTCACCAGCGTTGTTGTGTTGTAATAATGAAGTGAAATACTGTTAAGCTGATAGAGAGATTTGTAAGCTTGCAGAGTACTTACCGATGTTACCTGTTCTATGTTGACCTGCATTTGGAACTTGTTGACTCAATCGACATGTTACTGCAACAAATGTTGCTGCTGCTTTTGCCCACTGCTACTATATCTACTCTGAATTGAGCGGTTCCTCCGTAGCTTTAGTTTAGAAATGATTCCCAGCTGGAGGTTAAGATGATCCACACTAGCTGTCATACTTTCATTTTTTTCACTGCACTGTATTCATTATTAATTAATGGTATCATCTACTTGCACATCTTATTGTACTTGACCTCTGTCACACGAACACATAGTTGCTCCATTAGCATTGCAGAATTTCACTATTTGGTCCCATTTAGACACAGTAAGCACTGAGCTGCTGCTATGTTTACGTAGCACTTTTCTTACAAATTAGAAACAATAATGCACTTGGAAGTCCTGTCTTTGGTTCAAAAGTCCCAAATATAAGGTATCCATGCATTTCATCCTCTTCTCTCTCCTCATATCGTGTAATTTCTCATTCATTCTATGTTACTATAAAACACATCTCTCACAATTAGACAACACTAGAACCATGTTGTTTGTAAATCTAAAAAAAATACCCTTTTTTTGGGTCATCCAATTCATGACAAAGTGTGTTTTTTTCCCCAATAACATCCACCAACTTGTCTGTCCATCTGTCAAACCATCCATTCGTCCATCCTCTATGTATCTAAATATACTGTATACCTTGCTGTCACCAATTGGCCTCTGGTCCATGTTCTTTTACTGTACCATGTTTGTTTTCTGGTGACATACAGCTAAGACATGCAAACCTTGCATCAGCAGAGCTCTCAGCTCAAGCTGGACTTACTTATCCACTACTGTGCAACCATTACACAACACAAAATTGATTAAATCCCCTCAGCTTTAGCAAGTGAAATGATAAAGACTCCTGAAATAAAACTGACAATCTAATAGTAGAATGAAAACAAAGCAAATGTTGCCTCTAGGTTCCTGCTCAAAGGATGTGAATGTTTCCATAAAACAGTAATATTCTATAGCTCATTCAAAGCGGCGTGAACCCTACCTAGGCACGTTCACACCGCTCTTCTTGCTTGAGGGTAACTCGTGTGAAGGTATACATAGCAAGGAAAATCCTGGGGCTATCTGCAGCAGCCAGCAGGATGAACAGGAAAGGGTGGCACATCACACGCAGAGCAAGCGGAGGTGCAACATTTGATTACTAGGCTCAGCGGCAGATTGTCATAATCCTGTTACAAACGTATCAAGAAGAGACACTTGTTAAATTCCTGTAGAATTACAACTGGCAGACTACTTAGAATGATGACCCCATACAAAAAGTCATTATTAACTGTATTACACTCATTCAGGTAGAGGGGAGATTTCAGAATGCTTACCAATGTTTGTACCTCTTACAAACAGCACTTTTCAATGGTGCATTGTTCGGAGAATACAATGACGTAAAGCTTAAACATACAGGCTTCAAATATGACATCTCCTTTTAGCCTGAGTGACATTTCTGTAGTCAGACCAGTAGTCCTATACACTACTGGCAGAATACATGCATAAGGAGGTCGAATTAAGAAAAGGCCAATTCATTATTTTCGTGTCCGCAGTGCGCACGTTGGTCCATATGATGTAAATATAGACCACAGACCACATTCTGCGGTCTGCTACATTTCTTCTTCTACATTTTTGGTCTATTTCTGTGGCAGAGTTACAGCGCCACATATAGGCCTAGTATATATATACTACACCATTTTGAGTCATTTCATGGTGCCGTCATTTTACAAATGATGCGGAGAAAAAGATGGATTTGGCTCATGAATACAGAGCCTTAAGTGCTTTGTGATTGTCTCTGGCTCCCCGCAACAAAACCTTCAACATATCCTCAGAATTCCACTCATGTGGTGTTTTCTGATCTCTAAAATCACGTGCCACCAGTGTCACCAGGTTCCAGGACCTCCTGTGTGGAGTACTAGTGATATTCAGGGCTCCTCTGATGAATCAGGGCAGTGTCCTCTGGCCGCGTGAGTGTTGGCAAGGTCGTTTGCTGCTGTTTGTGTATGCTCTGCTGGTCAGCCACACACCGTAATTTGAGTGACTGTTAAGCTGTGTGTGAAAACACTGGAGGTAGGCTATATTTGCTTTGGCTGATTGCATTCCCTGACTGATGTGCTGTGCAGTGTTTGAAGCTCTGCTGCTGTGTACACGCGTGTGGTCGTACGAGCGTGCATTCGCTTCAAGACTCCTGCATTGAATCTCTTCTCCCCGCTCTCTGTGAGTCTTTATGTGACTGAATAAATGTATTCATATGTGAAGGAAAGAAGGAGACCAGAAGGGAATGAAGGGAAAGAGAGTTGTGGCCTGTGGCTGCTTTTGCACTGCAGTGATTGTCCACACTGAAGGAAGGAGGTGTGTTAGCATCATTACTCCCCAGTGAGCCATTCACACACAGTCACAACAAGCTATTTAAATTGCTAATTCTACCTTTTAGCACCCTTTACCATATGTAGCCTGTCTTCCCATACAGCTGGGCCATTTAGCATTTCCGTCATTGAGGCGAACAGAGAGTCGGTGTCAGAGTGCTGCAGTGGAGCCGCGGCACTCTGCGCTTGGCCCCGTGGCATCTCCTGCAGCCCTGCTTCACCTCGTAGTCAGAGCTCAGACTAATGATGTGTTTACTACAGGAACCCTCCTCCTGCACATCACGTCGAGCTGGAGGACAATGCTCAGACACACGAGCTGCTTTGTAAAACAACAGCATGTCACGACTGGAGAAGTTGAGTCTTTCAAGATTTCTTCCTAAAACCACTCGCTCAGTGCGAGGTAAATACTAATAGCAGACATTGGTCAACTCTCATTATTGTGTTACGGCTGAGTTTTCTCTATAATTTAAAATCAACGAATTTCAAAAATTTTAGGCACCAAAACAACTGGGTTTGTTTTAGGAAATGCTCTCAGTGCAACGCTATTGCTATTAAAGGTATTCTTACCCTTTCTATTCTATGGACTCGTACCTGATGATACGGCAGATTTCCCAACCTCAGAGAAACAATTTCAAGGTCATGAAATTGAAATTTGTGGTCTTATCTCATATCATACAATGTGAGGGGTTAACAGACCGATGTCCCGTTTACAGTGAAAGCACATTGTTTTTGTTTTTGTTAAGTTTCACGTTTACATGGCAACAACTTGATATGATGTCCGTTTACATGGAAATGGCGGAAATGCAAAAAAAAAAACAAAAAACAAAATGCTACACATACACACATATGATGCAGCCTTGGAATTCTGTAGTACGCAAGTAGTGCGCAATGCATTATTAAATCCAACTTTATTTATATAGCACCAAATACAGCACAGTCACTTATTTATACTTTTTTTTATAAATCATATTTACAGTAGTAGCACTTTTGTTTCAGAAACAACATCAACAACCAGTTTCACTCTGAGCTTTTTGCTTTAATATTTAAATGAGATATAAAATTATTGTTGTTCTTATAACATGGTTCCACAATATGTGCACTTTCAACTATTTTGATTTACTTTTTCCCAAAATCATACTTTGTCTGTAAAAGATTTCCTGTTTTGATGTAACATTGCTGGTGTTAAGTCATTAGTGTGATTGTCAGGCTGTGCGGTTACTGTAGCCGTTAGCGTGCATCGTTTCATAAATTCATGTTCACAATATTTGATGCAGATGTCATTTTTCAAGTAAAATAATAAGTGAACAATAAAAAAGGCTAACTTTAATTGCAGTAGCTCAATACAATTGGCTACTTAGAGTCTCAGTGTTGTGTAAATCCATCTTCGATAAGTCTTCATCTAGTTCAGGGTCCCTGGTCCTGGTCCAGCTAACAGTGAAGTCCAGGTTCCCCTGGACAGATGAGCAGTCCATCACAAGACAAACACACACACACACACACACACACACACACACACACACACACACACACACACACACACACACACACACACACACACACACACAGTGAATATGTTTGTGTGGTTTAAGTGTCTTTTTGTAAGTGTAAGTGTGTGTGTGTGTATTATGTAAAAAAAGTGTGTGTCTGCCATAAGCGGAGCTATAGACGTATATCAGGGCTGACATTTAGCGCTTAGCTCTGCCACTAAGCTTATTAGCCAAACACCAAATATCAGCACAATCTTCTTCCCTCCTTCTTCCTCTGTTTTACCCTCCTCCCATCCCTCACTTCTCCCTCCTCCTCCTCCCAT